>CAUZXS010004490.1:5000-70000 GCA_963585895.1 Sepioteuthis lessoniana
TGTTTTTGAATGTATTGTAAAACAAAATTTAAGTTTCATTTCTGGTTTTAATTGAAAGATAAATTATCAAAAAAAAAAAAAGAAAACTTTTACAAATTTAAAACGTGCTTTAGAGTGACTACAAGGACTATTTAAGAGTAAGTTTCAGTTTTTAGCTTTTTTATCTATTTTTTTTTCTTTTTTTTTTTTAAATTGAACAGTTAATTTCCAAAAAAATACAAACCAGCTATAACTCAACACCTTAACAGCTGTGGAAAGAAACATGGACTATTATTGAATTGTAGCAAGTTGAAAATGTACTTTGGGATTTTAACTGTTCAGTGTTGTGTTTTTTTAGATAATGATAATGCAAACAAACTTTATCTGGATGTATTTCAATGATTTTTTTTTCCAGAATTAAAAATCTTAATGACCAGGTTATTCTGTACAAGAAAGAAAAAGAGAAACCACAATTTCTTCTTTTTTTTTTTTAGATACTTCCAAGAAGTAAAATTTTAATGTTTGTTTAATGGAGCAACAAAAGTAGTCACAAACTTATTATCTTAACGGAAACAACTTGAAAAAGGAGTGTCGACATAATAAAACACATTTACTAGACAAGAATGGGACTGGTAAAAACAATCAGTAAAACCTTTAGCTGAACCTGTCAATACTTCAAAGTATTTCACAAACCCACTAAAAATATAAATGAAAACGTCACTCAGTTGAATTTTAAAACTTTGTGATAAGTTTTTTGTTTTTTTTTAAATTCAAAGTGTTCACTTGACCTCAGTAGTTGCAGCCCCCTTCGCACTTCACTATGCATAACAATGACACTTGACTCATAAAAATAAATAAAAATAGAAAATAAAAACTGAAAAAATAAATAAATAAAAATACTAAACCAATATTTCTATATTTAAAAAAACAAAAAACAAACAATATGCTATCAAAAATCTAAGACATTTTGATAGTTTAATGTAGTAACAAAATTAGGGAAATATTTTCAAAATCGAGTTAATTAAGCCCTTCTATGGTTTGGTTGTATGGTAACAGGACAATGAAAGATTGATAGTAAATTGGGGTCACCATAGTTATCAAATATTATCCAGAGAAATAGAAAAAGAAAGATGAATGTTATTCCACAAATAATAAAAACAATATGTATTTCAAACATATATATGTTTAAAAAGGAGTTGTTGTGTAAAAGCTTTGAATTTTAAATTATTTTTTCTTTTTGGAATCAATCAGTTCAATGTTGAGTACAAAAGCTATTCTGATTCTTTTTTTTTTTAACTCACAGTTTACGCTACATGGAAAGTATTTTACAATCAATCTTAATTATGCCTGTTCATTTCCAAGATTCCTGTGTGACTTAATTTTTTATCCTATTTCTTTAGAGTGAATCTTTTTCTCTTACAGAGCACATGTTGGAAGATTAAATATTGTATTCTATTTTTCTTTATTTTTTTTAATCAATCATTTTATTTTTCACATACAATAACTGTAGTCCAAGTTAAAAGCACAGTAAAGGTAATCTAAAACCCAAATTATTTTAAACCTTATTTTTCCTATGCAGGCATCATTGGGGAATGAGAAGTTTTAGTAAACAGAGCCGGCTTAGGCCTGTTTACCAAAACATTTGTCATTAACCAATGATATCGGCTTCAGAAAAATAAGGTCTTAAAAAATTTGGCTTTAGGTTCCCCTACTATTGCTTTTAAATCAAACTATTGTTTGTCTTTTTTTTTTTAATCAGTTGTCTTAAATCTTAAGTATTTAATTACCAGTTTATAAAAATATATTATTTTTGACACAGTAAAAAACGAAATATTCAAAATTATATTCAGCCTTTTTACCAAGTTCTTGCTCAAGGTTATTCTCTTGAATTATAAATATCTTTTTTTTTGTGGACTCTCCTAAAGGCCGTTCTATGGTCCTGCTATTAAATAAGTGCTTTCTGATATGACAAGTTGATTCTTTATTACCATCATTTATAATAAAAAATAGGTAAAAATGTTTATAACTCACTTATCGCCACCAGATAATTACCCTACTCCAACTGAAATAATTTCCATTATATATATATATATATATATATATATATATATATATATATATATATACACACACACACACACATCCATATATATACATATACATACACACTTATATCATATCCATACATAGGTAGGTGTGTGTGTGTGTGTATGTGCATAGACACACATATTTTAAAAATGAAGCACTTTCAACAACTGACTTACCACCACCCCCACCACCAGCCATTACATAAGAGACCTAGGCAAGGAAGGGGCATTGGGGTGCAGAGGAAGGCATTTCTGTCATCACTGAAGTCTGTCCTACCATTGGAATGTTTGTTTTTATTTCTATTTTCATAATAACCGCTAATGGTTGTACAATATCCTCACAGAGGAACGTGGGGTGGCAGGCAAAATAGTTTTCTTTTCTTTTTGTCATTTTCTTACAAAACCTACAAAAATGCATATACACCAATGATAACCATGTGATTCTACTACACACACACAAATTCTACAACTTGGTTTCGTGATCTTTTGTCTTTGTTTTCGGAGAAGGAGAGGGTAGAAAATTTTTTCTGTAGATGCCAGGCTTAAATAATGTGATGGTTGTTTTCTTGAAAGGATGGATACTAGGATGCAAGCTCTAAAATGGCTGGAGAAGGAAGAGGAGGAGATTTATTTCTTGCTATTTCTTTAACAACAGACTTGTTAAACGGACATAACTGACATAAGCACCTCACATGGTGTGTAATGGTTAGCAGACCATTGGTAATGAGTTTGATTCTCACTAGGTGCCACCATACTTCTGGCTTTGTGCTACATCTTATCTGAGTTTAGTAAATGACTATGTGGGCATCTCATATGGTGTAATGGTTAGCAAACGAGGTTAGCAGACGATAAGTTGAGTTTGATTCTCACTGGGTGCCTTATACTTCTGGCCTTATGCTACATCTATGCTAAACTAAGCTATGACACAGTAAATAACGACACACACACTCACTACTGGGAAATAGGAGGTAAAAAACATCAACAAGTATACAAACAAGATCAAACAACTAACATGCATTTGGTTGGGTTTCTTTGTTTAATGGCACATTAACCTTCATAAGTTATTTAATGCCACAGAAATTCATCCTTGTAGAAGAGTAACAATACTATTTGAACCATATCTGGGAGATAAGAGGTTCATACCTTTTCCAAGAATATTAGTCCGAAAGTGAATGTAATAACATGACTGGAGTTCAAATTCACTTAATTTGAGGCTGCAATCTAACACTTTTGACATTACATCACAGGGACTAACATCTAACATCCTATCCAAGTTGTGGCTGATTTCTGTTCTGACCCATTTGAGAATATTGAGCATGCATATCATGCAACTTTCTGAGACCTAAAGTTTAGCCTAATATTTGTTAGTTGCACCACACATGAGATACAAACTGTGTATGAGAATATTTGACCATGGCCTAGGCCAACTGATATGTGTACAGTTTCCAGCTGCAAAGCCCCAATTATGTCAGTGTTTTAAAGAATATCAACCTTTCTGTGTTATTTAATCCCAAATCATGTTTAAACATGAAAGTAATGGTTTGCTCACCTGATAAACATACCAACTTTTTCAGCATTATTGCTGGAATTTTACTAAGAGATACATTAATACCATATTTGTTTATACTCTGCCTTGATTATAAGCTTCAAATCTCAATAGATCTAATAAAAGAAAATGGTTTCACATTAAAAATATTTCCCAACCCCTCTGCTCGGGCAGGATATGACACAAGGTCAATTTTTAAGAGGAGTTTAACAGGTTTGAATTCAGAGTTTTCCTTCTCCTAGACTAGTTGCCTCACCAAGGCTGAAAAACCTAGTCTGCCCTACTATTTACCCATAGCTGGAGGGAGAATAATTGGATTCATACCTTTCCCAAGGGTATTAGTGCTATGTGAAATGCAATCAGTCTCGTCCAGGATTTGAACTCATGTCACCATGTCCATTTCCTACGATAACCATGACACCACGAGCACCTCCAATAACTAATAATAATAATCCTTAGTAAATGATTGGACAGTTCTATTTGAAACATAAATAGGACCCTAACAAGTACTATCAATCCAGGTCAGAGTGGATCTGAGAATAATAGCAATTAAAAGAAACTTCACCTTCCCCAGAGCTCCAGGAGTGAAGCCTCACCATCAGATACAGTTTAGAGTCAAACTCAGAACACTAACCTGACAGGGAAGGTCTTAATTTTAAGTCTCAGAGAGTCACATAATATGCAAGTATACATGGTATTTTTTTTCTTTTTTACTTTACACTATCAATTCTTTCACTCCCTCATATCAACAAATTAAAACATTTATCTTCTTTCTTTACAGATGGTAAAATTTCCAGACATATATATATACAGACATTTCCAGACCGCATTCATTGCACATTCATAATCACATTTTTAGCGTAGTTATTTCTTCTTAAGAGGTTTATTTTTGCACACAGTCCTATCAAATACAAATAATGTTTAAACAGACCTATTTGACCCATAGATGGGATCCTAACAGGTACTACTACTCCAGGTCAGAGTCGACCTGATAGTAATGGCAATGAAAAGGTAGTCTACACTTCCTAGATATCCACAATTGGAGCTTAATCATCAGATGCACTTTGATATACCAAACACACTCCTTTTTGGGGTGTTGGGTAGTCTTACCCTTCTGCAGGAGATACAGTCAGCATATTCTAAGCCCTACCGACAGAGTTAAATTTCCCCATTTGAAATACAAACTGCAGATTTAGACTAAAAAGCAAGAACAAATAGAATTGACAAAGGTAAGTTTAGTTAGAAAAATACATTGGGAAAAAAAGTGATTATATTGACTATTATTTATCAAAATAATAAGAAAAACTAATAAAAAGTTGAATTCCTATGGGTACTGCAAGTTATAATTAATCAATATTTATATACAAATTTCATACAGTAAATATATATAACTTTTCAGACAAGAGTCAGATCTATGAGAGATTATAAAAATATAAGTGAAATTCTCAAAATAATGGAATTACTAATAATGACAGACATTCTTCGAATATTTTTCCTTGAATTAGAAATTTGCTATCCAAATAGATTTTAAAAACCAAGTCTACTAACAAATTGGATTTTGTTTTTTGCAAATAGAGTAATATATTTTTGGAACAAGTTGCCTAATGAGATCAAAAACAGCAATAATATAAAATAATTTAAGATTAAATTGGATGGTTTCACAAAAAAATGGTAAAAAAAATAATTTAAGAGGGCATTTATAGGAATTATCAGATAAATTACTAAACAGAATTTGATATGTATATAGACATTGTATTAATAGGCTATTTGTTCTGTGTAAAAGATTATTTTTAAAGGTTGATGTCACTAGATAATAAAATACAGAGATGCCCAAGGAGGCATAAAAAAAAACAATAATAATTGAAATTAAAAATGTATAAGTAAAATAAGATTTGAGTACTTTTTGAAATGAAAACTTAGCATAAACTACAGTTCAGTTTCTTCTAAGGTTGTCAGATATTTCATGCATACAAGAAATGTCCTGTATTGACTTTATTGGGTTACCTTAAATCTTATGTATAAATTTTTTTTTTTTTTTAAAGATGTAAAAATTTTAATTAACCCAGGTGACCCTGTCACCAATATTTTGTTTATTATATAAGTTTGTCTTATACAGCAATATTATTATATCTCAATTTATACATAGATGCAAATTAGAAACTGTTTGAATTTGAAGAATTTCCATTTTTGAAAAATCTAGCAACCTTACTTTGTTGCTACTCAAAGACACGATTGGTATAATGGTTATTTTCATAGGAAATGGAATCTGCAATCAGTGTTCAAGTTCTGGATGAGACTGTCCACATTTCACTTTATACTAATACTCTATACTTGGGAAAGGCATGAATCCATCTTTTCTCCCAGCTATGGGGAAATAGTAGTGTGAACTGGGTCCTTTAGCCTTGGTTAGGCTAAGAGAAAGAAAATTCAGAATTTAAACCAGTTTTAGACTAGGAGAGCGGTGGGCCCCACCAGGCTTTTTCTACATAAGATATGCTATATTAATAGCACCCCCACAAAAAAAAATGAAAACAAATTACAGGACTAGTGGAAGAATAAATTTTGTTGCTATTCATTTCTAAAACCTTACAAAATTAAAATTTGTTAGACTGTCATCCTACTTAGCTTGTAGAGCAGTTTTATAAGGTTTGGTGCAAACCAGGTTTCAGTCCAAAGAAAAGCAATTTTTTTTTTTGGCTGATTGGCATATTTATGTTTAATTCATCAAAAATTGCTAAAATAATACAAATTTTATATTTACTTCCTATCTCACAAACCATCCGAGAAAGGTGTGCAAGACATACTGAGCATTGCTGAAGAAGTAAGGATGAACTCATGAGGGACATTCTCCAATGGACTCCTACATATAGACATACCAGTGTTGGCTGACCAACAAAAACTAGCATTCATCAACTCTGTGTGGATACTTTCCAAGTGTGATGGCTGATAGGGATGGATGTCAAAAGAGAGTCAAAGAAATGCATGTTGTCAGCATTGAAGATGAATTACCTAATTATTGGAGATCCCTAACAAATCCCTTTCTAAAATTTTCAATATTTCTAGGTTATCATTAATTTATATTACCACATACTAGTCTCCAATAAAAGGCTCCAACAGCATGGCTGCCAGGCCTTTAGTTGGTGCCTGTTACATTAATTTACAACCACTTTTACAAGGGACTGATATGAAACTTTTCTAACAAGTTACAGCAAAATAACCAAATTGAAACTTTTGATGATAACATGTTAACACACAGGAAACACTAACTACTTCAACTACTATTGGCAATAAATTACAACCACTTTTTCAAATTATGTAGACATTTGTTTTAGTTACATTAACGAATCATATATTGTACATTAAGAAACAACAAATGCAATATTAAATGTGTCAAGTGGAGGGAGTAAAGCAATATCACTAAGAAGGATTAATTAATAGGACATATCCTCTAGAATTTGAACAATATAATCTTTTGCAGTGAATAAAACTTTTGGTTTGAAATCCCTCAAAAGATTTACTCAGACACCTGAAGAAGGCCAGAAAACATAATGGTTAAAATGTTGACTGTAACAATCAAGATGAAGACTTAAGATCTATTCATAATAAAAATTTCTCTTCTTTGAATTTCAGACAGAAATATATTTCCAATACTTCTTTTGCCAACATTATAACTATACTATAAACACATAGACTGAACTAATATTTCCTCATTGCTCCTCACTATTCTTTTATATAACCCCTTCTTTTCTCTCACAGTGAACAAGAATGATAAACACACACAGACCTTTAAATAGAATAGACACTCTACCATAGTCTAATACACTTCAATGCATACAGATTTACACCATTCACAGAATTCTTATAATCATTGACTTGATTTTTGGTTCAGTAACACTAGAAGCAAGCAAAAGCATTAGTTCCACACCATCTCTTAAGAACAGTCCATATATTTTTGAATGAGCCAAAATGGCAGCTGCTGCTAACATTAACAAATGCAGCAAGAGTAGTTGTCAGCCATTAGCTGAACAGAATTGTATTGACATGAATGAAGAGGAGAAAATAAGTACAAAGTGGAATCTTGACATATTAGAATATACAAAATTTTTTTTAATCTAAAGAATAAGCTACATTTTGGTATAAAAGAACAAACAATGCTTTAAGACAAAAAAAATTATAGAATGATAATGTCAGTATTTTCTAGTGTTATAACTTCTTCACCTTTTTGCTACCAAATTTTTCAATTTTCCTTGTTCATATAATAAAGAATAAACCACATTTTAGTATAAAAGAACAAACAATACTTTAAGCCAAAAATTTATAAAAAGGATAATATCATTATTTTCTAGTATTATAACCTCTACAACTTTTTGCTACCAAATTTTTCAATTTTCCTTGTTCATATAATAAAGTATAAGCTACATTTTAGTATAAAAGAACAAATAATGCTTTAAGCCAAAAATTTATAAAAAGGATAATATCGGTATTTTCTAGCATTATAACTTCTGCATCTTTTTGCTACCAAATTTTTCAATTTTCTCTGTAAATCAAACATCATAAGAATGTTACTTTAAAAACTTTGATTTATCATAGGAAAATGGAATTGGTAACCTGAGCTCAAATCCTGGACGAGATTGTATTTCACTTTATGCAAATGCCCTTGGGAAAGGCATGAAACTATCTCTTGCCTCCCTCACTATATATATGTGTAAAATAAGTAAACTGGACACTAGCATTGGTTAGGCAACCAGCCTAGGAGAATAAGAAGTCTGAATTCAAACCAACAGTAACCAGCTTAAAAATTGATCTTGTGTCAAGTCCTGCCCATGGTGGAGGAATTGGATAAATACATGCTTTTAAAACTTTTGAATTACTATGAAATATTATACCCATCAATATAATTGTTATGAACTGGTGTTAAAACAATAAAAAGAAAATTTTCTGAAAAAATAAATAAATTAGTGAATTTCCTACTTTGTTATTTCAGTCTCCCCCACACTACTTTAACAGGGTGCTGCAGAACTACCTCCTATATTTTAAACTGTCACCTCTATGATCCAAGTGAACTTAGGTAAATGTTTATGGTAGTTCTATCTAGCTAATGCTTTATACCATGTATTTTTTTGTTTTTTTTCTCCAGATATGATTGTTAGATAATGAACAAGATGAGTTACGGCCTTTGTTTCTAGGGACTGAACATGATGGATTTTCAGCCTTTTGACCCAAAGGGCCTTTTCCTGTTGTTTTTATATAATAAAGAAGAAGCATGTTGGTCAAATCCACTGTTCTGCTTTACCAAGTCGATTCAGTCCTCTATGGTTTTTCATAAGTTTCAACATGCTTAAGCAATGCACAACAATCATGGCTTAAACTGGTGCACACCATGTGTTTGTTGTAGAAACATTTTTTAAAACTGGTGAATCTGTAATTGGCACACAGAGAGCTTTTCATGCTAATTTCATGTTATGTCAGAATGTTACTGTTACAGATAGAAAATCAATATTGCTATGTGTTGAAAATTTCAAAACCACAAGTTCATTGATTAAAAGAAAGCCACTTGTAAAAATTAAAGAATGCTATTAGCCAAAAAGTGGCTGAAATACTACCACATATGCCTTTTTATCAACTTTAAAAAACACAGCTGATTGTAAATGATTATATCTGAAACAATAAATGGTAAAACATTAGCTAAATGGAGCTACCATTGCCACTCGCATAAGTCCACTTGCACTACACACAGGTGACAGTTTAAAATGTGCAGAGTATTTCTGTTGCACACTTTATGATGTACAATATATACAGTAGCAGGTGCATTATCTGTATCAGAGTGTGTAGGATTAAAATTGACTTTGTATTTATTAATTTCACTCCATTCTGAGTCTGAATCACAAATAATTTCAAGAACTTGTGATTGATATCAACAAGTTTCCATGACAACAACCTAAATTTTAAAAATATGACAAAGAGAGTTAAATTTGGTATCCAACTAACAAAAAAATTTCCCAGTGGGTATAAAATACAAACAGGCAAATGGAACTTAAAATGAAATTTGATTATAGCAGCACACAATATGATGCCAGAAATCTGATTATAGTTGCACACAGAACAGTTTTAAGAATTCAATTATAGTTGCACATGACAGTGAAAGTGTTAATAATAATAATAATCAAGACTTTCTCTTATATTCCAATTAATCATTTTTATTAGTATAATTCAAAATTTTATCTATATTTTTTGGTGTTCTAATTTTAACCAATTAAGCAGGAGAGACCCCATAATTTAGTGGCTAAAGTGCTGGACAGAGACTTTGTAGTAAACAAGTTCAAACTGCAGTTGCATTATCAAGTTCTTTGGTGTAATGGTTACCATTATAAGAAATGGACATGGTCATCCATGTTCAAAACCTAGACATTTTTTGGCACCTCAGCTGATAGCGTGACATGATTATATATATATATATATATATATACACACACACACACAAGACTTGGCATTAAATAACCTAAAAAGGTTGATATGTCATAAAACTCAACCAACCAACTCAATTTGATAAGCATGATTATTTAACTCAGGAGAAGATTTTAACATATACAAACTTTTTTTTACCAACAGAGAAAGAGAGGCTGTACATGAAATGGGGTTTCAACCAATAAATAATTATCAACAAGAGGCCACATTACTGGAATGTGTAACTCCTACAGAATTTAAATTTCCAAAACTTAAAAAAAATTATGAAATGTTTTGACTAATAATTATTAACATTGAATTATACTTTAGTAATTAGATTTATTGGTACTTTAAGGTGAAGATGTAAAATAACTATATAGCATTATTGTTTAAGACTAACAATTTGGTTGGTTGTTTGGGTTTTATGGCATATCAGCCCTTGTAGGCTATTTAATGCCAAATCCATTTTTATACAAATAATCAGTTATATTTCAAACAATTCAGTTTAGCATGATTATACAGTTTCATTGTCAAAAACATTTTTTTACAAGCTATTCAGTTTAGTCAAACAGTTCTAATTAAACCAATTTAGTTTAGCATAAGTATGGAATTTAGTTTTATTTAACCCATAGATACAACTCTGAGCCAGAGTGGACATGGAAGCAAAGGTAATGAAGAGGTGCTCCACATTCCCCAAAGTTCCAGCCTCACTGGAACCTCACCATCAGATTGTTATATCCAGAACACTCATTGGAGTTGGTGGGGTGTCTTACCCCTCTGCAGAGGTGCAGTCAATGTATTTTTATTGCCCAACCAACTGGGCAATAATAATAATTTGAAAAAAATCTTTAATTTTAATTTAATCTTTAAGTTTCACTCTTAAGATGAATTTCATAAAATAAAAAATATATAATGAGTAAATGTCTTTTCTGTTATGTGGTAATTAGGCATTTATGGTAAATTTTTAAGAGACAACAAAAACCCAAGTGGTGCTCTTGCACCCAGTAGAAACAGATACTTCAGCTAGTATAATATTTATAGTACATCTTGGTGGGTAAAAACAACTGTCTATTTCAACCAAAAATAATCTAGTTTATATATATAGATAGATAGAGAGAGAGAGGATCCATGCAATAGTCCATGATTATATTAATGCTTCTATTTAGGAAAGGGTGAAGGATTCTAATAAGCATCTCATAGTTATCCGTGTTGTATCAAAGAATTAGACGATTAAAAAATTACACTGTGTGAACACAGACCCCCTAGAAAATTATTGATCAGTTGTAAATTGTACTGAATATTGCTTTATTCTATAAGAGTATTGTAAGTGTATTCCTCTAATAAAAATATCCTATAATGTATCATTGTGTCAGGTTACAGGCCCTAAAAATAAATAAAAACCTAACAAGAATTTAATAATATACATATCCCAAGTGTAAGTATTTACTCAACCACTCCACCACAAGCCAGATGTGACACAAGGTAAATTTTTAAATAGAATACAGCTGGTTTGAAGTCAGTTTTTCTTCTCCTAGACTAGTTACCTAACTAAGGCTGAAAAACTGAATCTGCCCTTCTATTTATCCATAACTGGGAGTACAACAGATGGATTTATACTTTACTCAAGAGCATTGGTACAAAGTAAAACACAAACAGTCTCGCTCAGGATTTGAACTTCGGTTGCTAATTGTATGTATACATTAACAAAAGCCAACTAGAATTGACAATAGAAAAAAGGCAATGAAATTTCTAATAGTTTTCAAGTAACTTCCCTCCTCCCAATGGGATACTTAATATATTAGACCTTCATATATGACACAGAAGGCAGAAGGACAGTAGTTTGAGGAATGTGCTTTTACAAGACAGACTGTTTATTCGCTTTTAAGCTGAGCACCTATCTGGAATTTGCATAGCAGCAGATTCTAGAGATCTCTAAAAGGATTTGCGTTTCAGCTGCACAAAAGAGACAGGCCCATTGCATGCATTCCTGAAAGATGTCAAGCTAATCAGTGTACTTTAATTATGAAAAAAGCTTGAAGCTTTCTCAGATTTTATGGTTATGTTTTTATTATGGCATAAAAAGCCTGAATTTTGGTTGAAGCAGAAATTTTATTGCCAAGAATTAAATCAAATCTACAATTTGTATAATCTGTATAGGAACACTCAAAGAAACTACTGTAATATAAAGCTGAGAAGTTTTTTACATTGTTCTACAAATAAGGTAGAGTAACCAGAGCAGTCTTAGATATTTGTCCAACTTCTTTTACATATTTATTAATACTAACCACTGTGAGATAAGCTTATATTTGAAGGCGTATGATAATATCAACACTGACTTGAACTATCTTCATTACTTCCACTTCCTACTAGATATGCAAATGAAATAAAAAAATAAAAGACAAAACAAAATGTGGAATCCTTCAACAAACTATTGGACAAATTAAATTTTTACCTACGAGATTCTAAAAGTTCTCAGTCCAACCACAACAAGAATGTCTTTATTCATTTAAAAAACATTTCTATTTTTATTTTCTAAAATTTTTTTAAAGGAACTTGAAAAATTATATGTAAATTGTGTTGAACTGAGAGATGAAAATAAAGAATAGTACAAGGCTGAGTCAAAAGTTTTGCAATATTTTGGTAACACGAGGCACGATACAGCAGCACCAGAGGCTTTCACCGAGGTCGTAAAGGTGACAAATCATACTGAATTGTGAGATGCCAAGCTTGCCTGATATTCTCTGAGTGTTTCTCATTGGATTGGCCTCAATGGCTTGAAGCATAGCTTCAGAATCCAATTTTAGGTCTACCTGAACTTGCCTGATCATCAAGGCTCTTGCACCCTGATCAAAATTTCTTTGACTGTTTACAGAGATCAACTGTGCTTTCACCTTTCCCACAAATACTTTGGTTGTTCCAGAACATAATGCCCTGATTCAAACTTGTATAGCATAAGTTCTTAACTGATACAAACCAAAATATTACATAACTTGACTCACCCTTGTATGTTTATTTCATGCCTCTCAGTCTGGGGTAATGAAACTTCATGCTTAAAAGATATTGAAATTTATTGTCTATGAACAAGAGTGCACTCAGTGAATTTTTAACATATTTACAGCCAAGTCAAAAATTAAAACTTTTACTTAATAATTTAGTTCAAACTTAATATATATTACTTAAAAGAATTGAAAAACTTTAATCTTTTAATAACATTTTAAAGATTTTTTTTTTCTTTGAGGATTGTAAAGAGAAAGTACACAATTCTAATTGGGCTTTAAACAAGGCCATGGATGGTCATAGTTTAGAAGGCTGCATGAGGCCTTTAGGCCACATGTTCCCCAAACTCTGGACTAGGGCATGACAGAAAATTTCATCAGTCTTATTTCATTAGATATGTGCAAAAGCTTCCAACATTTTTTTCTTATTAATGTTTACAACAAAATCTAAAGTTCAAATTTTTAGTAAATAGTTTAACCCAGATTTAATTAATACATAGCACTTGAAAAAGATTTAAAATTTTACTAACCTTTTAATAACATTTTAGGATGCTTTTTTTTCTGTGACTAACTATTTGGATATCAAATTCTAAAGTTGAGGTATACAATTTTAATTGGCCTTTTTTAAAAGGCTCTCAAAAGCTGCATTTAATGATTTAAAAGACCTCACCCCAGTTTTAGATTGTTCTCTTCTTGGCCAGCCTGGAAACTTTTTTAACACCCCCTCATATGATGCTCATAAAAAAAAAAAATTAAAAAAAAAAATTTCACAATATTCTTTGTTAAAAAATTAAAGAAAGCAAAACAAAAAAAAAGAACAACTGAAAGATCTATCTTTTCCTTTGTTTATATGTACAGATTTTTCTTTGTTGTATTTTGCCAGGATTTGGTTATGATTTTAATAGTAATATATTGTACGAGTAAATATTGGTTGTACTAAGTATATTAAAAACTAATTGAAATTTTTTTTTTCTTTGAATGGCATTTACAGTGTTTTACTATTCCTCAGAACCCTTAATAGACCAGTGGGTAGGTAGTAAGGTAAGTGGTGATAATAGAATCAATATCTTTTGGAGAGAACAGACTAGTAAGTGTTGGGCAATTACCTAGAACTTATCTACAACAGCTCTGTAGAGATACAGGATATAGCCTGGAAGACCTACAAGAAGCGATAGACAATAGAGATGAATGATGAAATAGTGTTAGGAAAATCCATGCTAGTGGCACATCATCATGATGATAGTAAGCATATATGAATATATAATGAAATAGATAATCATAGTTAGTCAGGAAAATATGTTCTTTTAAGTACATCATTTATAATGATAAAGAGTGTTTCAGAGAAATTGATATTGATATCAATTTCTCTGAAACACTCTTGGTCAAGTTATTAGATTACATGATCATGTAATCTAATAACTTGTCCAATTCTCATTTAAATAGTCTCAAATTATAACAGCATGTGTAGAAACAACTCAAAATTCAAAGTTTATTGTTTTTTCTTTCTTTTCAGTTATAGAAATTTCATTCACTGGAAAAGAAAAGACATCAAACATAGAATTTTCTGTAGTTTCTACACATTCTGTTAAAATTTGAGATAATTTGAACAAGTTTTGAAAAAGTTACAAAATAGTAAAAAGTCTTACTTGATAAAAGATGAGTAAAATGCTTATTGGCTTTATATTTCAATGATGAGGCAAAGGACAAAATATCTACCATTCGACAGAGATAAAGACATATCTTAAATGTTCAAAAAAAAAAAAAAAGGAAAAAAAAAGGGACAAAAATGGAATCTCTTTATCATTCAAAGTACAAAGATGAAAAAGACTGAGATGGAATCAAGCCTCCTTATGTGACCACATGATATCCAAAAAATATGCCCTCCAAATCCAAAGGAGACAATTTATTGTGTCAACAATTTCAGATAGCATCAAAACTGGCAAATATCTCAGCAGAAAATATTCTACAGAATAATTACCTCAAAAACATAATTTACTCAAGAGAATTCACAACAAAACAAATGTATTTGAATATATGAAAGATGCACCTGTTTTTTTAGAGAGGGAAAATGTATCTTATACACAATCAAATACAGTGACAACAGTAGTATTTTTTCTAAAAAGCCAAATGAATTACATGGAGCGGGGAATGCCCACTTATGGTGTAACAGTTATCATCATAGGAAATGGACTGGGTAATCAAAGTTCAAAATACCTGGACGAGGCTGTTTGCATTTTTCATAGTGCTTATAACCTGGGGGAACAGTATAAATCTGACTATTCTCCACATTCCAATTATGGGCAAATAGTAGAGCAGATTAGTCTCTTTAACCATGGTAGGGCAACTAGCCTAGAAGGAAAACTCTGAAATCAAAACAGTTGAACTATACTAAAAATTTGACCTCATATTACAAGCAGAAGGGTTGGGTAAATACATACATTCTTTGATCTGGTAGCCACAAAGCAGATTATATTTATTAAGACATAAAGGATGAAAAAATAGTATTTGCAAAAGGATTAATACACCTTAAACAGTTGCTGAAATAGTGTAATGAATTTATTTGGCATGTAGTGTAGATAATTTTAAAAAGATTCTACTGTTAAGGTGTCATTTAGTATAATTGAGAGGTGATCACCCTGAGATCATTTGAGAACTTGTCTGAGATTGGATAATCTCAATCATGTGATTGAGTAATTCAAGAAGTTTAGAAGTAGATTATAACTTTACTTCAGTCAGTAGAGAGACCCACAGAGCAAGCAATTTATAAGTTTCCATCTCTGACGCCCAACATGTACAGTCAGTAAAATATAAGTCATTGAAAAAATAAAACTAGGTGCACACAAAAATGTGGTCTTGTTATCGGTCTTGATAAAATAGAAGGTGGCCACAAAAGAAGTCAACAACATGACAAGAAGCAATGATGGACTAAGAAAAACAAGATGGCAACACAAGAGACACAGCCAACAACTAAAGACAAAGAGGGGAGATGGGCAGGTTTGAGAAAAAAAAAAGAATATAACAATAGTAAAAATAATTCTTGTAACTAAGGTAGATAAATGATTTTAAGAAATTACTTTCAAAATTGTGTTTAAAATACTCTCAGGTATCAAAAGCTTGTAAAACTGGACAATTGTTGCTTATGCAAATCCACATTAAATCTGACCTTGTACTGTTTTTGACCTTATGGAGATATAAATAAATAAAAACCAACTGATATTAACCCAAATTCCTTTCTAGTTCAAGCTTATAAATTGAAATTAATTTTACACTGATAAGCTTTTATTACTTCTGTTATTCTGGTTGGTAAATATTGGGGCTAAAAACTGAAACTTGCAGAGATATTAAAGCTATTATATAAAATACACTCTTCTTAAAAAAGAAAAAAAAATTTGGTTTATAAAGTAAGTAAAGTTAGCGACCATAGTCGAGGGTGACCCGAAGGCTCCCTTTTCGATAGCTACTACACCAAGGTGTAGGGGAGATAAAAATAAATGCCAACTATTCAAATTTTAAAAACTTTACCAATTTAAAACTGAAGAATATGGATTCTAATGAACAAAAATATTTTAAACTGCAATTTAACCATAACAAGATATGTGACTACAAAGAACTAATTATAAGTACTTTTAATATCATAGATTTATGAAACATCTCCAATGATTTATTGTATGTTTATATTTACATTTTCTGAATAGTTTCTTGAAATATTTTTTCTCTCTCTCTCTTTTTTTTTTACACACACACACATGGTTACATGATATCAAGTATTCCTATCTTATACAAATAATTTTCAAACAGATCTATTTGACCCATAGACGGAACCCTAACAGGTACAATCACTCCAGGTCAGAGTGGACCTGAAAGTAATGGCAATGAAGATGTACTCCACATTCCCCAAAACTCCAGAACTGGAGCCTAGCCACCAGATGCTGTTTAGTTTCATATCCAGGACAAACTTCTTTTCTCTGTGTGTATGTAGAGGGGTCTTACTCCTCTGCAGGGAATACAGTCAGAATATTCTAAACCCTCCACTAGGGTAGAGAATTTATTAGTGTTTTCATCTGTATAACCTGGACAACAAAGGTAGGAAAACGTTGGGTAAACTCTCTAAAAGATACTTAATTTTAATGAGTCTCACCAGCCTTGCTCTTGAAAGCCAATATCTGATCCTATTCTGTTGATGCGATCTAGAAAACATTGACTGCATTCTCTCCAGAGAAGTAAGACCTCCTAAAAAGAGGGGCATTCCTGGGTATGACACTAAACTGCATCTAGTGGTGAGGCTCCACTTCTATCAGATTTGAGGAGTGTGGAGTTAATATCTGATCCTATTCTGTTGATGCGATCTAGAAAACATTGACTGCATCCTCTCTAGAGAAGTAAGACCTCCTAAAAAGAGGGGCATTCCTGGATATGATACTAAACTGCATCTAGTGGTGAGGCTCCACTTCTATTAGATTTGAGGAGTGTGGAGTTACCTCATTACCATAACTCCAAAGTTCACTTTGACCTAAAGTGGTAGTACCTGTTAACATCATGAGTCAAATCTGTTAATGATAATGAAGTGCTTACCTGTTTAAAATTATTGTGAAGATATATCTTTTAGCATATATAATTAGAGACCATAAATGTTAAACTGTATAAAATAATCTAACAAGGATTGACATATCCAAAAACCAACCAACCAACACTAGATCATACCAACTTCAGTTACTTCCCAAAACTATTCAGCACCAGGATTTTTCAGGTGACATAATTTAAATTGACATACACTAAAAAGAATGGCTATTGTCATAGGAAATACAATCTGCAGTCAAAGTTCAAACCCAGGATGAGGCTGGAAAAGGAAAGGTATGAATCCATCTGTTATCCCACAGCAATGGGTAAATAGTAGAGTAAATTGGGTTATTTAGCACTGGTTAGGCAACTAGTCTAGGAGAAAGAAAATTCTAAATTCAAACCCACTTTACTTAGCTTAAAATTTGACCTTGTGTCACATCCTGCCTCTAATAGAAGAGATTAAATATAAACATAATTCACATTCCAGTACTTTAAAATGTGCATAACACTTTCTAAAAGTTACTGAACAACACCCCATAAAAATTACTCTTATTTGTTATAAGATTGAAGTATTCACAAAAATACAGAGAAAATTATAGTATTACAAAAAAAAAACAAAAAAACTCTTTACTTTGGAGACGGTAAAAGAAAAGCGGATGATCATATGAAGATTTTTTTCTTGCGGGGTTCATTAAAGACAAGTACTTGAAACTGTCCCCTAAATTGAAGTGGATTGCCACCCCACCCATTCAGTTTCTCCTGCCACAGAGTACATTATCGAGCAATGAAGCAAATAAAACATTTGATAAGAGCAAATATGTACACATATGCATGGAACATGAAGCAATGAGGAGGATAGAAAGACAAGACATTGATTGGCTGTGGTTTGAAACAACAAGAAAAGATCCACTCATTTAACATTGAGCATCTGGAAATATTAAGGAAGTAAATCAAGAGCAGATGGGAAAACAATCCAAAATGTCAACTTAAATAAACAAGAGAAAAATAAAAAGAAAAATAGCATGGATTACAACAAAATGAAAGTAAAGTCTCCCCACCAAAAAAAAAAAATATATATATATATATATATATATATATATATATATATATATATATATACCTAGGGAAGCCTAAATTGCAAAATCAAAAGGCCTGGTAAGCCTAATGCATGACCAAAAGTAACAGACTATGCTATACAGTGTATAATTGAAATAAATTCTTTGTTTTTATCTTTTCAATGATCTTATAAGATATTTTACAAGTCTCACCAGCCTTGCAGTCAGAAGTCAATACCTGATCACAAACTTAATTGGATCTAGAAAACACAGACTGTATCCTCAACAGGAGTAAGACTCCCGAAAAAGAGGGCGAATAAAAGAATTTTATGTCAAATCTGACTTGTTGGGAAGTCAGATAATTATCTATCACAAATCTATGCTGCTTAAGGTTGATTTGCTTTTGTGGGAACTTAATGAAAATATTAAAGTAATGATTGAAACTGAATTCAAAGATTCAACATTATCTGCAACAACTTGAGAAAGTGCCAAGCTCAGTAAACAGTTACAGTTTATATATATTTGATATTAATTCGGTTAAATGTTATCTTAACAAAAAAGATAAAAATTCATCCAGAGGATTACATCGAGAAGCAAAAATTTAACCCATATATATATATATATATATATATATATATATATATATATATATATATATATATATGCCTTACATGGGTAAAGGCTATACATAGCTGAAATGGATTTCTTTTTTCCCTCTCCTTCCTTCCTTTGACTATCCCTCCTATCTGGTTGTAATTTATTTATTTTCTTATTGGATCTGATGAAGTCCTGTTAAAAATTATTCTAGAGTCTTTGATTCATATCAATGCTCTTAACAGGATGGAAATAAATTTATTATCCTAATATGACCGAATACTGTTTTTTTTTCTTGAAACTATATATATATATATATATATATATATATATATTCTGCCATTTTGTGGAACACTAAGACAGTTTATACAAAATTACTTTTAGTACGTTTGCCTTTCACTTCACACTAATGCCCTAGGAAAGACATGAATCTATCTCTTCTCTCACCAGCTATGAGTAAATAACAGGGTAGATTGTGTTCTTGGTTGGCCAACCAGTCTAGGTGAAGGAAAACTCCAAAATCAAACCAGCTTTACTCTGCTTAAAAATTGGCTGAGTTACATCCTACCCATGAAGAAGGAGGTCAATAATTCTGCATCCTGACACAGAGTTCTCAAATGAATTTTGATTAGGACCTTTCAATGTATAATGCTCATATTTAACTGACATTCACCACTAAATAAAATACATTTACAAGAAAAGTCATATTAACAAATAAAAATTTGTTCAATGAAATGTTTTTTTTAATTTTTCATTATTAGACTAGAGATAACTGATGTACTTTATGCATATTCTGAAAGGATATATCAGTTTACCTCATAAACAATTACTAAAATCTAACAGAGTTAAATTGAATGATATTTCTTCTAATAAAATGCCTAAATGATAACAGTACATGCCAGTAGATGTTCATATAATTTTAAATTAGTAAATTCCATCAATGTATGATTCAACTTTGACCGGGCCATTGGCCTAATGAGTAAAGTGTTCATCAATGGTCTAGGAGACGGCAGCTCAAGCCCATGTCAAGTCATACCAAAAACCAAAAAATTGTTCTTGATGCCACCTTGCTTAAGACTCAGCATCATAAGGTAAGGATCAAGAGTAAAGTAGAGCAATCCAGTGAATGGAGTAGTACCCTCCCCAACACCTTGGTGTAGTAACTATAGAAAAGGGAGCCTTAGGGTCACCCTCGACTAAGGTCGCCAACTTTACTATGATTCAACTAATTTTATTACTAACTTGACCTTCTTAAATATGGATATCATCTACAGAGTAAGACCCAAGTTTAGAAAAAGAAAAAACAGCCCAAAATATTCATAATATTTACGGTATAAATTCATTAGACAAAAGAAATTGAAAGAATGGTTTGATAGGCTTTTAAAAAGTAATTTTTTCTGAAGATCTTATCACAAAGGGATCACCTTACCTGATGCAGGAGAAATCCTGTTAGGTGGGTGAGAAAACAATATTAGCTTGGTGTCAGGATGCCTTCCTTCAAGGCAATACCTGCTTAACAGGGCTGAGTTTATTACTTAGCGCCTGAGGCACTTTAAAATGGAGAAAGCCAACAGGATTAAGCATTTTTTGTAATGACCATGCATGCATGGCTCTCCACTGTAAAAGGACTTCATGTCAAATCTGGCTTGTTGGGAAGTCAGATAATTATCTATCACAAATCTATGATATTTAAAGTTGAATTGTTTTTGTAGGAACTTGATAAAAATATCAAAGTTATGGTTGAAACTGAATTCAAGCTATTCAAAGACTCACCATTATCTGCAATAACTTGAGAAAGTGCTTAAACTTGGTAAATAGGTTCCCCATGACTTAACAAAAGTCAATCCATAAAGTAAAAGCGGACATATGCACATCTCTATACTCTCATGAACGCACTTTGCCATTTTTGGACAGATTAGAGACTGGTGATGAAAAAAAAAAATCAATATTTTACAAGAATATCAAGTGATGCATAGAGAATGGTCTAGTGGAGACAAACAATCCCAAAATGGACCTCCATATTTTGTAAGTGCTTGGTAGAATTGCATTTGTGTAGTTCATTTTGAGTTGCTATAGGTCAATGTTACAATTATAATAGATAGAGCAAGTATCCTGAAAGAAAAAAGGTTCAGTTTGACAATAGACATACAAAAACATGGACATTGTATTTATTTTATAAATAGAATCTACCCATCTCATTAAAAACCATAGAAAATCAATTCTTTTTCAAATCTGACAAATTGTATTAGTTGAAAAAGGTTTTGGTTTCATGGCATATCAACCATTATAGGTTATTTAATTCCAAATCCATTTTTATACATATAAACAGTTCTAATTCAAACAATTCATAAGTATGCAGTTTAATTCTATTTAACCCATAGATAGGACCCTATCAGGTGCTACCACTTTGGGCCAGAGTGGACCTGGGAGTGATGGCAATAAAGGGGTACTCCACATTCCCCAAAGCTCCACCATTACTGGACCCTCACCATCAGATTGTTTAGTGTCATATCCAGGACACTTGTTGATGGAGTCTTACCCCTCTGTAGAAATTAGGTTGGTGTAATCTGCAGCCCCAGCCAACTGGGCCAGAGTAGAGGAAAGTCTTTTGAATGCTAAAGCAATAAGAATTAGTCACAATTTTTTTTTTTAATCAATTTATAAGAAAAAAAAACACAATCTGGTTCTTTCTTTCTTAGCATATCAACCCTCATGGGTTATTTATTGCTGAAGCCATCCTTGAAGAAGAACAGTAGTGGTACTATTTAACCCATATTTGGAGGGATTAGATGCTTCATACCATTCTCAAGGTCATTAATCCAAAAGGAACATAATAGTACAACTCACTCACTACAATGTTATAGTCCATCCAGCACATTAACCACTATGTCACAGGAACTCCCTCAATCTGGTTCAGATGTATTAAAATTTCTACACCCTCCATATTTACAAGATCTTTCTCTATCAGAATCTTAGCAATTCTAAAGTTTACAAAACCATCTTTATGAACAGTGTGTTTTGGAAAAACTGACATCATTCAAGATCTACAAAGTGTTTGGCATAATTTCAAAAATCTAATAACCCTAAGTTTTAACAGCATGGATAGAAACAACTCAAAATTCTGTTTAATGTTTTAACCATCTTTTCTTTTCTAGTGAATAGCATTTATATACATGAAAGAAAAAAAAAATTAAACATAGAATATTGAGTTATTTCTATGCATGTTAAAATTTGAGATCATATGAACAAGAATCAGTCAAGTTATTAGATTTCAAAATATCAGTTTTTCTAAAATATCCTGTATTATTTCTTAAAAATGTAAAAACTTCTCACTACATTATTTTTATCTACACCGAAATACTTTTACAAAAACTGTATTATAATCTATAAAGTTTTATAGTATGAACTGGGAATTGTTGGAAGAATCTTATTATTAATGTTAATGAACAACATGAATTTTTGGGTTTTTTTCTTATCCTAAATTTAGATATTACTTACGGGATGATCAGATAGTTTTAGTGTAAACATTTTTTTTTTTAAACTCTAGTATGAGGGATGTGTTAAAAAGTTCTCAACAACACCAAAAAGGGAATGGTTTGTTTTCTTTGTTTAATGGCATTCAATGTTTCGATTTGTTTGTTTTATGGCATATCAACCTCACCAGTAATTTAATGCCGAATCAAGTTAAGGAAAATAAGTCTGAAAAGAAATTCAAAGGAGAGATTTTAGAAATTAATGATAAACTTTAGATAATTAATTGGTCATTTGTTTTTAATAAGGAGTTTATTTCTAGGGAATCATAATTATATAATGAAAAAAAAAAAAAAGAAATACATCTTTTTTTTTTTTTTTTTGGTGAAACAGGTTAGAGAAGGGATCAGTTTGTTAGAATATATCTAATAAAGAAAGGGTTTATAGAAGTAATTTGGTCTTATTGTAAATTTCTTTTGATTCTTGTGTATAACTTGAGTGTTTTTAGAAATGATATCACATTATTTATTTCAGTTTTTTGGAACAGTTCCTTCCTATTGTTTGCACTATAGAAGGTTTTTCTTATACAGGCTAGGTTGGTACATTCAATGAGAACATGTTTCATGGTGTATTTGGTCTGGCATGCATAACATTGATTGTTGTTTTCCTTCAAATAAGAGTGTGTTATCCTTGTATGACCTATCCAGAGTCTGGACAATGTAATCTCCTCTTTTCGGTTTTTTCTGAAGCTTTGCTTCCATTCCCCCAGAGTGGGTTTAATTTCTAATAATCTATTTTTATTACTGTTCCAGCATTCAACGTTTTGAGTTATTTAATACCAAAGCTATCCTTGTAGAAGAACTGTGGTACTATTTAACCTATAGCTGTGGTGGATAAGGGGGTTCATACCTTTCTTAAGGGTATCAGTCCAAAAGTGAACATAATAGCACAACTGGAGTATGAACTTGCTTCCTACAATGTTGCAGTCCAGCACATAAGCCGATATGCCACAGGAACTCTACCTACCTTCACCAAGAAGAGAATGACCTTGAACAATGAAACATACAAAAATTTCAACACATTCATCTTACAGTTCAATTCACTTGGCACATAGTTTAAGTTTCTTTAACCCATCAAAAAAATTATTTTTTTATAAATTTTAAGTTATTCACTTCTTGGTTGGGTCAATAACTTTTCAGTACCATCATCCCTTTATGTTACACATGCTTCTCTGTTACATATTTTATAAATTCCCTCATTTTGTTCAAGAAATAATATTTAATAAAGCTCTGAGCTTTTTGCTCCTTTTCATTATAACAGTAATATAAACCTGACTTTTCAAGCCAATACACTCATTCATCTTATTCCTCAATGAAAATTTTGATGTGATTTATATGAAAAGAAATGTTCTATTTAGGTAGAAAAGATTTTCAGGACTTTATGAGCAAACAAACCTCCTGACAATAAATTTCCTTGACAAGGCTACAAATACTGATATGGGGCTCAGACAAGGCTTATATCTCTAAATTGAAAATTCAAATGATCTTTATATTCTATCTCAACCTGCTGTTCAAAAATGGTGGGTTGGTTTTAGGGCATTTCAACCTTTATTGAGTTATTTAATACTAAAGTTCTTCTTTTTTTGGTGTTTTTTGTTTTTTATTTTCTGCAAGCAATTATTACTATTCCTTTATAATAATTTGATTTCAAGTATTCCTATCTAATACTAATAATTTGTATACATTTATATGGCTTCAAGTAACTAAGGATAATCCTTTGTAAACAATTATAGCTTCAAAGTGGGTGGGTCTTACCTCTCTTTGTATTCTAGGTTCTGCTGACTGATTGCTCTAAAAATGAATTAAGTCTAATATCTGAATATGGAACTAGTGATTGAGATATGAATTCTGCTACCGTTAAACAGCAAAGATAGAAGGCTCAAAATATTTAGTGCAGTGAGGACACATGAACAACTACAAATTCCTTAACACTAATGGACAGATAAAACCATTCCAGGTTTTTCATATAAAATGTTGTGAAAAGAAAATAATGTCTCATATTACATGTATGCACACATATTGGACAGAGATAATCACTGCCCTTCAGAGAGTACCTTTTAGAACAATTTAATTTGATCTCATATATCAATTTGAAGATAAAATTGGGGTGTTGTTGCACAACTAGCATTACCAGGTTAAAGTGACCATCAATATCATTGGTAACCTAAGTTTGCTATTTTGTGAGATTCACTTTCTATATTATAGATAAGGTGAGAAAATAAAGGCAAACAAGTTTCTATGCTTATATGAGGGTCATTTAATAAACAAGGGGAATTTATCTATATACAAGGTTCATTTGATAAATGAGGGGAATTTATCTATTTACAAGGGTCATTTGATAAACAATATTTGGTATCAACAGCAAGAAAAGGTTCCAGACCTGACACAAAAGAAGAAGAAAAATAACTCCCAAGATAGATTGTCTTTACTAAAAAATCCGACTTGCTCTACTATTTATGCCTAGTTGTATGTGGTGGGGAGATTATTTCCTCTGAGTGCAGGAAGAGGAAAAATCTTTTTAAAAAATGTTTTATTTCTAGCATTGATACTATAAACTCAATTTTTTTTTTTTTTAAATTAGACACACAAATAAAAAATGCATTATGTAGGCACAACTAGAAGCATATTAAGATAGTACAAGTCTTTTAGAGCAGAACATTTTCCGGACTCAGGTGCAACTAATCAGAAATCCAAAACCTTTATGCATATCTAGAAAGATGGACAGAGTTTTAAAAGCATGAGTAAAATCACCTTCAATAAATACAGGGTATCTACAAAATAAATGAAAAGATTAAAAAAAAGTATTAAAAAAAATTTAAGATATTGGTGTTTATGAAACAGTTTCGTCAAGAAACACAAAGTTCATTATTACAACTTATAGTCACTCAATGTGTGAACGATGTAGCAGTCACAGATCTATTTCCTCTCACGAATCAATGCCCCCACCAAGCAATTCGGCCACACACTGACCAATCAGAGGCAGAGTGCATTGATTCCTTCTTCCTCTCTAGAATTATTTTTTCTAGCCCTTTTTGGAAGTCACGACAAGTCACAGAGAGAACCCAGCTCACAGCGAAGACAGACCTCCCTTGCTTCCTCTGCTACAGACATTCCACATGGAAGACCTTCACTGAAGAGCACGCTCCTACTAGCAATACACACAGAAGAACCAATCTTGCAGCCCATCACACAAGCTACTTGCCACAGTGACATGCCTCCGACAAACTAAAGGACCAACATACTAACCGTCGACACCAAAAAGAATCTTTTCTCACTCTGGCTCGTTTACTTCTGCTACTATAATAAACCTTTTGTTGTTGTGTTTCCAAAGAAGTTTCGTTATTTATTTATATTGTCAATTAATTTATAGTGTTATGGAAACTAACCATAAAACACCTAAAACTACTTTCTCGTCCCTCAGCATATATCAAAGCAGTTGTCTATTTCTTACTGATTGATTGATTTTAATGGCATTTCAATCTGTCTGAGGTTGTTTTATGTCTAAAGGTTAGGTAATTGCATACATTGTACATTTATATTTACTACTGATTGATTGATTTTAATGGCATTTCAACCTGTCTGAGGTTGTTTTATGTCTGTTACGTTTTTTCGTGTAACTGTTTAAGAGATTTTTTTTGCACACGTGATACCAAATATTCCTATCTAATATAAATAATTTGCACTCAATTGTATAGCTTCAAGTACTCTTTTCTAATACTAATAATTCATACACAATTATATGGTTTCAAGTAAAATATTTGGTTTGGTTTCTTTGTTTAATGGTATATCAACATTCATATGTTATTTAATACCAAAACCATCCTTGTAGAAGAACAGTGGTACTATTTAACTTCTAGCTGGGTCAATAAGGACATACCTTTACCATGCATATTAGTCCAAAAGTTAACATAATAGCATGACTGGAGTTCAAACTCATTATGATATTACATTCCAGCTTATTAGCCATTATGCCACAGGGACTTCTCTCAATTTCTATTTATTGATAATTTGTTTGCAGTTTAGTTTTCAAGTAATTAATAATAATCCTTAATAAACAATTAGCTTTAAGTAACTATTCTTAATTCAAAACATTTACACATATTTATATGGTATCAAGTATTCCTACCAGATACAAATAATTTTCAAATAGATCTATTTAACTCATAAATAGGACCTTAATAGGTACTATCAATCCAGGTCAGAGTTATGGCAATGAAAAGGTATTCCACATTCCCCAGAGCTCCAGAACTAGAGGCTCACCATTAGATGCTGTTTAGTCATTTAGACACCCATCCCTTTTTTTTCTCCCCCAGGGGTCCTTACTTCTCTGCAAGGGATTCAGTCAATGTAGTCTAAGTATCACCAACAGGGTGGTTAATTTCTAACCAAACACACATTAGCCTATCTTTATCTACAGTAGCAATTATATATGCGATATGACAAGTGATGCACATATCAAGCAAGTTAATTGCAGTAATAAACTTCAAATTTTTCTGTAAAATACTGTATCATGAGCGTCAATACCTTAAAGTTTTTTAATAGACATTTGAAACTATTTCTTTTACAGACACTCTATATAAGTAAGGAACAATGGTGAAATATTTGCAGTTCTGTGCCAACCAGTGAAATCAGGAACCAGAGATTCTAGCAGAAAGAGTGATAAACAATAATCATTGGATCCCATTTCAAGTTCTTATCTTGGAAACCAAGAAATCACAAAGCTTATAGGAAAGTTTCTTGAAAATGCATTTTCTAAAAAAGGTCATCAAATAGTAAAGAGAATCCACATGAGACTGATTACAACAAAAATAGCAATAAACTTTTCCTTCTTGCAGATTTTCAACTCCTGCTATTTACATTACTGTTAAACCTCGTCTTTCACAGATTTCATTACTCCTGAGTTTGCCATCAATAATTACATGGAAGTTTTTTGTTCTAAGTTTTGCAGCTTACCACAGAAAAATCACAGGATCTCTTACATGGTATATCAGTTAGTAAGCTAGGCTAGCAAACCAGTGCTAATGAGTTCAATTCTTATTAGGTTTGGTTGGTTTGTGTTTTATGGCATATCAACCCTTGTGAGTTATTTAATGTCAAATCCTATATATATATATATATATACATACACACACACACACACACACTTACACACAATTTGTAAGTGAAAAGTTTGTTGGTAACATACGTAATTTTTAAATGAGTCAGAGCTCATTAGTTTGAATAAGGTTAAATGGTTTCAAGTATTGCTATATACTGCTAACACACACTTAAATAGTTTCAAGTATTGCTACCTAACAGTAATAATTCTACTTGCACACAGTTAAATATGTTTTAAGTATTGCTATTTATTGTTTGCACACAGTTAAATGGTTTCAAGTATTGGTCTTCAACACTAAATTCTAATCAACATTATCCATTTGCTTGCAAATGATTAGATAGTTCTATTTGATCCATAGATAGGACTTTAACACTGGGTCAGAGTGGACCTGGGAATAAGGATAACGAAAGGGTACTCCACATAGCCCAAAGCTCCAGAACTGGAGCCTCACCATTTGATGTAGTTTAATATCATATCTAGAACACTCATGGGGGCAGGTTTCACCCCTCAGCAGAAATGCAGTCGGGGTATTCTACAGCCCTAGCCAACTGGTTTAATTCTTCCAAGGTATTCCATATTTCCCTCAATGAGTTCAATTAAGATGAACTTAGTAAATGATTACCTCAGAAAATCACAAGCAATGCATATGTTATGATGCTACCAAGTAAGTTAATCTGTATCAAGTCTGTTGTTCAATGTCCTCTTTTTTTATAGTTATTTAGCAATATAAGCTTAGTTGTGATACAAGGCTGGAAGTATTGAGCACTCAGAGAGAATCCAACCCACTAACAATGGTCTGTCAGTCTAGCTTGCTAACTATTACACCATATGATATGCCCCCTCTTTTTGTATAGTAATTTGCTAAGCTTTTTGCTAAGATTAAGCCTGTATGTATTTGGCACCTAATTTTTCACATAAAACATGATCAACAGTATCAAGAGTTAAAGTTTACAAAGCATAGTATAATGGTTATCATCTTCGGAAATAAACACAGCGACCAGTGTTCAAATCCTAGAGAAAGCTGTTTATATTTCTCTTTTGTACTTATGCCCTTTGGAAAGGCATGAGTCCATCTCTACTTCCCTCAGCTATGAGTAAATACTAGGACAGACAAGGTTCTTTAGCCTTGATAAGACAAATTGTTTAGGTTTCAGTTTCTTTGTTTGGATGTCATATCAACCTTCACGGGTTATTTAATGTCATAGCCATCCTTGTAAAAGAACAGCAGTGGTACTATTTAACCCATAACTAGAAGGAATAAAAGGATTCATACCTTTCCCAAAAGTATTAGTCCAAAAGTGAACATAATAGTCCAACTGGAGTTTGAACTCACTCACTTCAAGGCCACAGTCGAGCACTTTAGTCGTTATGCTACAAGGACTCCCCACAATCAGTATAGGAGAAGAAAAACTCGGTACTCTGCTTTAAAAAATTAACCTCATGTCATTTCTGCCTATTGTGGGGGTGTTAGGTAAATACACACACTCAAATTCTAAAGGATCAGTTCCTGCTAGATCATTAAAGTTAGGTAGTGATGAACCAGCTTAGTTCTTAGAATGGTTACAACTTAAAGTATGATAAGCAACAAGAGATTTTGTGTGCCAAATTAAACAAAACTAAGTACATAACAGTAATAAAAATTAAAGTTGCTTTGTTTGATTTTTTAACCCTTCCAAAAATAAATTTATAGTTATTCTTTCTTGGTTGGGTTAAAAACTTTTCAACACTACCATGCAATTATAAATTCAATTTGTCAAATTGTTTGTTGAAAAATTCCACATTTTGTTTTATATTTTTTTTCATTTGTATATTTAGCAGGAAGTGGAAGTAATGTAGTTCAAGTCAGTGTTGATATTATCATACGCCTTCAAATATAAGCTTATCTCACAGAGTGGTTAGTATTAATAAATACACAAAAGAAGTTGAAAAAATATCTAAGACAGCTGTGGTTACTCCACCTTATTTGTAGAACAATGTTAAATCCTTCTCAGCTTATTATTACAGTAGTTTCTTTGACTGTTTCTCTACAGATTATACAAACTAAATTTATAATTAGGTGAAAGGATTTCTGCTCCAACAAAAATTTATAGTTTCTATATTAGTTACAATAATCCTAAAAGTGTGAAAGCTTTATGTCTTTGCATAATTGATTAAAATACATACACACACGCTATCAAACTATCTTTTAGGAATGCATGCAATGTACCAGTCTTTTTCATTTTAGAAAGACAAAAAAATGTTTTGGGTTCTTTTTTCTTTTAACAGGGAATATAATGTTTTTTCCCCTCCTTGACAAGCACCATATCTGATGGCATATAATACCCATCCCATTTGTACTTAACATTATCTATTAATCAGTACCTCCACTTTGGATCAGAGTGTGGTATCTACACAATATGAATAGTGTTATACACACATAAAAACTATAGAGATATATATTTAAAAAAACTCAGAAAACCTGAATAAAAACTTTTTAGTTAAAGAGTATTAAGCACTTTTCTAAGTTTTTTAGTGAGATAGTCATACCATATAATGTAAATGGATGATCAATTAATACAAACTGTAAATATTACTTTTTTGCCACTAGATTATGAAGATGAATGAATTTTTGTGTTCTTTTTCAAAAACTATTTAAAAAATGCACTATATAATTAATATAAACTAGTCCTGCTTACAAAAATTAACTTAACCTCAATTAATGCCTAAAAACCTTTGTAGTGTACAAAATGCATAGGTTGGTTGACATGTTTTTTAATGACACATCAACCCTTGTAGGTTATTTAATTCCAAATATTAAATATAGACAATTCTTAAGTAAATAGTTTGTAAGTAACATTATTTTTGAATGAGCTAGAGCTCATTTGTTTACACACAGTAAATGGTTTCAAGTATTGCTATCCAACACTAATAGTTTTATTTGCATGCTGTCAAATGGTTTCAAGTATTACTCTTTAACATTAATAATTCTATTCAATATAATTCATTCATTTGCACACAGTTAAATGGTTCCAAGTACTGTTATGTAATATTAATAATTCAATTCAACATGTCATTTGTTTGCACACAGTTAAATAGTTTCAAGTATAGAAAAAAAATTTAAAATTTCTATTTGACCCATAGACGGAACCCTAACAGGTACTACCACTTCAAGTCAGAGTGGGTCTGAGAGTAAAGTGAATAAAGAGTTATTTCATATTCTCAAAAGCTCCAGGACTGGGGCCTCACCATCAGACGTTTTAGTATCATATCCAAAATACTCATTACGGAAAGTTTTACTTCTCTATAGAGATGCAGTCAGTATATTGTACAGCCCCAGCTGACTGGGCTACAAAGAGCATATATCGACAGAGTAATGGAAACAGTAAAACAGAACACAGATGTATAACCTCCAAACATAAGGAAAGGTATAATTATTATTAGTTTTCAACATGAATTACAATAAAGTTTATTCTATTGTAATGTTGATTTAACTCTTCATTAACCCTGAACCATACTCACATTTGCAGAGAAATATAGTGGAAAGAAAAGAGATGGGGAGAAGGGACACAGCACTTCTTATCCATATATTTGTTACTTAACCTGATTGAAATCCCATTCTGGTTATGCTAGGAACTGTCTGGCCAGTAACCTAAAACATGTAATAGTGCCTGCATCATGTGTATAATAACTTCAGGTGTAAGTCATTTGTTAAGGCTGAATGACAACCTTGAAAAAAAAAATTGGAGAGAGGGGCCTATTGGGTTACCCTATCTATTATACCTGACAACTGGTGAGAGAATAGGCAAAAGAATAACATAAAATAAGCTAAAATCTGAAAAGAAAGAACTTAGCTTAACCAGTAAACATTAACCCATTTGGTGTGGAGAGCCATTTGAGTCACTCAAATACGCATAAGCAAGAGGGTGAGATGTAAATTTAAACCAGGTTACTTTTTAAATTTTGGATCTTATGTGATATACCTAATTAAAATGACTTATTTGATATACCCAAACCCAAAAATATTTTTTTCAAATTTAAAAAATATGTTATTACTTCTAAAATTTAAGTAAATCAGTCATTTTTAGCAGTATCAGCGAATAAAGAATTCTTTAATAAACACACTTGTGCAATATATCCACTGATACAATAGTGTATTGTTGTATTGTAAAACTTTGAATTTTTTTTTCTATTTGCAAGCTTTTTTTTATTTTATGGTAGAAAATGCATTCCAGCAATTAAATTAATTGCCAAATGCACCCAACCAAATGGCTTAAAACTAAAATTTAAAAAAATACAAATCATAGGGAAGGAATTTTTTTTAAAGCTTAAAATATGTTGACTGTATCCAGAGGAATAAGAACACCCCCTCAAAAAAATAAGCCGAGTAGATCTTGAGTCTGGCACTAAACAGCATTTGGTGGTGAGACTCCAGTTCTGGAGCTCTGGGTAGAAGAGAATCCACTTTCATGTCATTATTCCTAAATTTACTCTGAGTTGGAGTAGTAGGGGCACTTCCCACTCCCAGGATCTGAACTGGAGCCTCACCATCAGATGCAGTTTAGTGTCAGACCTATGACACATCAATGGGTCAAATAGACCTGTTTGAAAATTATTAGCATTACATAAAAGTACTTAAAACCATATAACTGTGTATAAATTATTAGTATGAGATAAAAAAAATACTTGAAACTATATAACTGTGACCAAATTATCATTATTATTATGATAAAATAGGAATAGTTAGTTGAAATCATAACCGGTTGAAAAAAAGAAAAAGAAACCAACTTTGACATGAAATAACTCCATAAGGGTTTGCATGCCATAAATAGAGAAAGGAAAAAAACAACAGAACAATGAGCAAACTTGCTATATTTAATCAAAGGTGTAACTTTTTTAAAGCTAAATCTTTTAAATATTGAAAGGTCTCCCTTTAAATCTCTTAAAAGAACCTATATAAATCATATTTAGTTAGAATGAAAGCAAATTTTAGTGACATCTTTTTTGTATATATTCAAATTATCTCAACACACAACACAGTGTGTGTGTGTGTGTGTGTGTGTGTGTGTGTGAACAAAAAAAAAAGATCATACTTCAAAAAAAAACAAACAGACAATAAGTAAACAAATAGTATTTTACTTTATTTCCTTCTCCACTTTTGAATTAGATCAAATTGATATTTCTATCTTGAGAAATACACATTTTGCTGACAAACAGATAGTATTTATAGTCAGTTGTAATGTTATTTAACCTGCAAATTATGCTAGACTCTTAGATCATCATTTGATAAAGGCCTGGTTGAAAGCAAACCTTTTCAATGATGTGTGTGTGTGTGCATGTGTAAACTGAATGCACACTAATGATTAAAAAGGTTTTTTAAAAATACTTCAAATAAATGGAAAAACAATTACCCTCTACATAAATATATGACATTCAATTTTCATATTGTGAAACTGACAGTTATCCTAAAGAGCTTGTGATGGTCATGATTTTGAATGTTTTTATAAAATCATCTGTCAACATACAAATTTATAGTAGCTATATCCCTGATATGTAAAAGAAACAATATAAGTTGTATTCACTTTTTATATTGCAAATTTTATATATATATATATATATATATATATATATATATATATATATATATATAAACCACCTGATGATTGTGTGATCCATATGAAACTTCATGAGTTCATAATTCAAATATTTTAGACTTTATACCTGCTCTTCCATTACATCATCAGGCACTGTTTTATGCACTTTTCTTTATATAAAGATAAACCAAAGTGATAAAACAAATAATATTTTTTTGCTATTTATTTATGGATTGTTTTCAACGTAGTTGATATGCTATAAGAGAAGCAATGAAAAATGGATAAATGACAGCATTTGTTGAATGAAAATTATTTTCTGGTATTTTCAACTGTCCTTTATACATCTGTAGTGAGAACAACTGACAAACTGAGTTTTTTTTATTTGATAGGTATATGTTAAGCCTGGGAGGAGTATGTTTTAAATTAGCCATGACTGCTTAGTTTGTTTATTTAGATGTTTGTGTCACCTCAAGTCTGTACACCCTATTTTAAGGAAACTAAGTTTTATCTTTAATTCATTTATCTTCCTGTATTTCTAGTTTCATATTGATATTGTCCAAAATAATTTTTTACCTTTCTTCCCCAATTATTTCTGTGATGATGAACCTGGCATCTCTGTTAAAATTGTGACCATTTGAGCAGAAATGTTTTTCTACAAGTATTAGTTTGTTGTGATCCATAGATTTGATTCTGTGCCTATATCTATTTAGTCTAAAGTAACATGTGTGTTGACTACTGTGGCTATTGCTTTTGATGATTTCAGATAGTGTTTGAAAACATTTTATTGCCAATGTATATGAGCATACAGGCATATAAATATGGTTGTGTGTGTGAGAGAGAGAGAGAGGATTATATATATATATATATATATATAAAACAGCAAATGTCCAATACTTAATCTTTTTTATTCATGAAGCTTCTGATGTGACTGAATAATAAGAGAGAAAGAACAAGTGGCAGTGTAGGTCTGAAGAAATAACATTGCTTTTTTGGAGAAGCATCCAGAGAGAAAAAAAAGAAGAAAATGCACACGGAGAGAAAAAGAGAGTAGAGGGGTAGAGAATCGACCAAGAGTGAAGACAGTCGAGGTATCTGTGCTAATCAAGCAAGCAACTCTTTCCTCAAATAGAACAGGCAGACATTTTGTGGTGCAAACAATCAATAAGTAAGACACTTCCTTCCTGCCAGCAGCCTACTCCATCTTGAAACAAAAAAAAAAAAAAAAAAAAAAAAAAAACTTGAAAGAACAAAAGAAGATGTTGTGGTCTAAAATTGTTACAAGACAGACAGCTACTCACAAGAGCAGTAGTGGAATCTGATCATGATTTTTTTTTTTTTTTTTTTTTTTTTTTGGTGGCCTAGGTCATATAATACCAAGCATCATGTTCTTAAGTAGTACAGTGAATAAAACTGTTCTTTCCCATTGGATGAATTTTAATTTAATGTTGTACTAATTCAGTTATATAATTCCTTTACCTGTCATGAAAATGGCTGTGCATGAGGAAAATACAATTTACTGTAGATATATAGTAGGGTGATGTGAGTTAAATGCTATGTGATGATATTGATGAGGTTTTATTTCTTTGTTTAATGGCATAGCAACTTTCATAGGTTATTTAAAGCCAAAGCCATCCTTGTAAAAGAACAGCATTGATACTATTTAACCCATAACTGAGGGGATAAAGGGGTTCATACCTTTCTCAAGGGTAATAGTCCAAAAGTGAATGCAATAGAGTAACTGGAGTTCAAACTTGTTTACTTCAAGGCCATAGTTCAACACTTTATCCATTATGCCACAATAAGTCCCCTGATATTGATTATTTAACATAACAGCAATACTCATTTGAGCACTTTGTTTTGTATAATGCTTAGCTTGCTTGGTTAGCAGAACATTGTTAATGAGTTCAGTTCTCATTGGGTGCCCCATATTTCTAACCTTGCATCAGACTTAGTAAATGGTTTAAGAAAATTTTTATTAAGCAAAGCTTATTTTTACTGACAACCAAATTATGATCAAAATCAAAATTTTTAATTAAACAAAATTTGATTCAAATAGCTTTTCAATATATGGCAATCAGCAAGTTTCACATGCCATATTGAATAATTTTTAAAAATCACCTTAGTTTAGTTTGGTTTTATGGCATGTCAACCATTGTAGGTTATTTAATGCCAAATCTATTTTTATACATAGAATCAGTTCTATTTCAAACAATTCAGTTTAGCATAAGTATACAGTTTAGTTCTATTTGACCCATAGATAGGACCCTAATATGTAGTACTACTCCAGGCTAGAGTGGACCTGAGAGTGATGGCAATAAAGGGGTACTCCGCATTCCCCAAAGCTCCATCAGATTGTTAAATGTCATATTCAGGACACTCATTGGAGAAGTCTTACCCTTCTGCAGAGACTCAGTCAGTGTATTCTACAGCCCCAGCTGACTAGGCAAAAGCTGCTTAGTTTAGTTTTTATGGATGGAGTTGCTACCTCCCAAACACTGCGTCCAGTTTTGAGATAAGTTTTTCCTTTTCCTAAATCAATTTGACTACCTACAAGGTTATAGTGTGTCCTACTATTTACCTATAGATAGTGAAAGAAGAAGAATATATGAATTCATGCCTTTTCTTACAAGCATTAGTGCAAAGAGAAATGCAAGAAGCTTTGTTCAGGATTTGAACCAAATTCACAGAGTCCATTTCCTTACACCACCCATGCATCTACATTGTTTTGTTTTGTTTTTACAGTATATTAACACCATATGGGTTATTTAATGCCTAAATTCATTGATTCATTTCTAACTGATTACGATTATATTTTCATTTTTCCATTACATTTTTTTAGTTTCACTTTTCCTTTCTTTTTTTAATTATTTGTCAATACTTATTTATTTGCACACAGTTATGGTATCAAGTATTACTATCTAATACAAATATGCATACAGCTGTATGGCTACAAGTACACAAATTTAAAACCAACAATCTATACACAATTATATAGTTTAAAGTAACTATTTCTATTTAATAATAATGATAATAATAATAATGATGATTATTGTCTACCCACAGTTAAACGGTTTCAATTAACTAATAATAATCCTTAGTAAACAATTATAGTTTTAAATGACTATTTAATACAATTAATTTGCAGACAGTTATATACTATCAAGTATTCCTAAATATTACAAATTATTTTCAGACAGATCTATTTGACTTGTAAACGGATCCTAAAGTTACTACCACTCCAGTTCAAAGTGGACCTGGGAGTAATGGTAATGAAGGGGTACTCTACATTTGCGAGAGCCCCCAAACTGGAACCTTATCCAAAAGCGTTTAATGTCATACCAAAGACACTCCTTTTTTTAGGGGTGGAGTTGGCATATTTTAAATCCTGCTGACAAGGAGACCTCTACATTAATTAACTCCTTCAATAATTTTTTTAGCCCAATTGTTACCTACAATCTATTTACTTAAATTATAAACAAGATTTAGCATTAAATAACCCACAATAGTTGATATGCCATAAAACACAACCAGCCAACAATTTTTAATGCAACAAAAAGTCTTAATCATATTTACCAACCCCTCTGCTCGGGCAGGATATGACACAAGGTCAGTTTATTTTTTTAAGCGGGGTTTAACAGGTTTAAATTCAGAGTTATCCTTCTCCTAGACTAGTTGCCTCAACAAGGCTGAAGAACCTAGTCTGCCCTACTATTTACCCATAGCTGGAGGGAGAATAATTGGATTCATACCTTTCCCAAGGGTATTAGTGCTATGTGAAAAGTCTTAATGGGGAGTTAAATTTTCTAAAGTCAGGTTTAACAGGAATTTGAGATTACCAGATGTTGATTTGAACACAAACTTAAAAGCTGAAATCCTATTCCATCAACTATGGTAGTGAAAACAAAATGAGAAATAACAATGACAAAAAAAAAAATTTATAATTAAAATTAAAATGTCAGACAGTTGTTTCATAAACAAGCTTGATGCATACAGTCGATGGCCCAGTTGACTGGGGTTGCTGAATACACTGACTGCATCTCTGCAGAGAAGTATGACTTCCCCAACAAGTGTTCCTAGATATGACACTAAACAATCTGATGGCGAGTCTTCAGTAATGCTGGAGCTTTGTGGAATGCTGAGTACCCCTTCACTGCCATTGTTCCCAAGTTCCACTCTGGCCCGGAGTGGTAGCACTTGATAGGTTCCTCTCTATGGGTCAAATAGAACTAAACTGTGTGCTTATGCTAAACTGAATTGTTTGTAATAGAACTGTTTTTACATTTAAGTGTGTGTAAACAAAAAAACTATACTAACACTAAACTAAATTGTTTGAAATAGAACTCTCTCTATATATATATATATATAAATGGATTTGGCATTAAATAACCTACAATGGTTGATGTGCCATCAAACCAAACAGTCCAGTAACTGATAAACTACAAAGTAATGGACTAAATGTGTACCCATGAAAAAAAATTCTTTACACATAATATACTTTCCACAAATTACCTCCACATACAAAAAAAAAACTAAAATGATTCTCATACACAACTACAGAGACCCTACATAAATTACTCATTTATAACAGGTCTTACACACAAATCACCCCATACAAAGTAAACCCTACACAAGTTATATCGATACAGAACAGAATATCTTTATCATTTAGAGTATTCAGACTATTGTCTTGATCTTTGTTATATTCACAAGGTACCATTCAAAACATTGTGAATATAACGAAGATGAAGACAATAATTCAAATTCTCTAAATGATAAAAATTATCCAACTTCATCTCAGAAATTTAAAGAAATAACAGAATACGTCCTATACAAATTACTCCTATACATAATAGAATAGATCCAATAGAAAATACTTTCATGCAAAAAAAGAATAGGTCCTATACAAATTATTCCCATACATAATAGAATAGGTCCTATACAAATTACTCCTATACATATCACACTTTTACATAATAGACCCAGTAAAAATTTCTCTATATGTAACAATGGCTTTATTTTATTGTGTATAGAAGTAATTTGTATAGGACTTATTCTGTTCTGTATGGGTATGATTTGTATAGTCTTGCTTAGTGTAATGGAATCAGGTAACTGAGTTCAAATCCTAGATGAAGCTGTTTGTGTCTCACTTCACACTAATGCCCTTGAGAAAGGAATGAATACATCTATGTAAATATATACCTGTAACAAGCTCCATGCACCATTTCTTACAACACTAAACAGTCTTTATCAAGCAAAACAGACCCAATACAAGCTCCAATCATACAAAACAACTTTTATATTTATATCTCTATAGATTTTTTAAAAAAGCATTGTGTATAAGCATGAATCGACATGTACAGGATCCTTCAGAAGCACATTATATATATATATATATATATATATATATATATATATATATATATATATTACACACACACACACACGTTTATGAATGTATATGAATGCATTATACAAAGGATTATAGGCAAATAAAAGCTAATTGGAAACTATGCTGGATGCTATTTTTAAAGAATCCTGAAAGTAGCACCCTCACCACCCATCACACAAACCATCCAAGTCAAGCAAGATATGCTGAGAACTACTGGAGAAGTAAAGACAGACTCATAAATGATAATCTCTAATGGACTCCTACACATGGTCATACCAGTGTTGGCTCACTAGCAAACACTTACATCCATCAGCTCTGTGCCAACACTAGATGCTGATTAGAGGACTTGGCAGGAGAGATGGTAAGAGATGGTCAAAGGAATTTATGCTGTCAGCATGCCTTTATGATGATATCAATAAGTCTGTATCCTCACATAGGTGAATTTTAATTTGATCTTTGTTATCTATAGAGAAGTGTAAGGTTAAGCAGATTAACAAAGACAGAGATTATGTTTAAAAACAAATATTTCTCGTACAAACTAAATACTCATTTTTATCATTAGATTATGCACATATTGATGAACTTATATACTTATCTATGCATAAAAGAAGTTGCATGTATTTATACATTAATTCCACAACTGCCTCTTATAACAAATAATCCAACAATAAAAAACAAATGTTCTAAGAAAGATTTACATAAATAAAAAATAAAATATAATAGAAATAGTAGCACTATCAATATTGGCAACAAAGAGGAAAGCAGGCATTTTTGTCCAATCACTATCATCTCTTAATTCTCAATTCCTTAAGAGTTGTACAGACAATCGCCATTGGATACAAGCCAATACATACTCACACAGAGTATGTAAGCTTAACATAATCAATAGATAGGCATTTCTTTTTAAATCGGTACCACTGTTATTGCACTATTCATGCCAGAGCCATTAATAGCAACAAAAAATGTTCTTTTTAATTTTGATTTTCTAGAAGCTATATTTATTTGTAGGTGTTTATGTTTAGAGTTGAAAATCAAACTTGATACATGTATGTATGTGCATATTAATATTGGTAGGCAGATTGGTTTTATGTCATGTCAACCCTTACTGGGATATTTATGTCAGTCTTATTCAAACATTATTAGCTTTAAAGTAAATAATGATAATCATTTGTAAAGAATTATAGCTTCATGTAACTATTGTTAATACTAATAATTTATACACAGTTATATGGTTTGAAGTATTCATATCTAATAAGTAAAAGTAAAGCTGGATAAAGTAAAGATAGATAGGGTAACCCAGGTCTCCCAGATCATTGGAAAACACTCTACCCACTCACTCTGGGTCAGTGTGGGAGTGATGACTCTGAAAGAGGGATTCCATCCTCCCCAGAGCTACAGAACTGGAGCCTCATCACCAGATTTAGTTTAGTGTCATACTTAGAACACCCATTTTTTCCCACCATGAGGGGGGGGGTCTGTATGTGTCTTACTCTTCTGCAGGAGATAAAGTTAGCATATTCCCACCAACAAAGCAGATGTATTCAGGATCCCATAAGTAAGTTTATTTATCAATCTCAAAACCAACACTTGCAATAAGACCACAGGGCTTATCACTGTTACATGACCAATTACAATGACTGAAAAAATATACATTTACAGTTGGTTGGTTGTGTTGATGGCATATCAACCATTGTAGGTTATTTAATGTCAAATCCTCTTTATACATATATATTAAATATATATGATTTGGTTTGGTTTGGTTGGGTTTTATGGTATATCAACCTTTGTAGGTTATTTAATGCCAAATCCTCTTTATACATATATATTACATATATATGATTTGGTTTGGCTGGGTTGGTTTTTATGGCATATCAAATCCTGTTTATATATATATATATATATATATATATATATCTCAACCACTTGGCATGAACAGAATGTAACAAGTTTGTTTTTTTAAGTGGACTTTAACAGGTTTGAATCCAGACTTTTCCTTCTCCGAAACAGGTTATCATACCAAGGTTAAAGAACCTAGTCTGCCCTACAATTTGCCCATAACTGAAGGAAGAATAGTCGGATTCATACTTTTCCCAAGGGTATTTACACTATGTGAAATGCAAACAGTTTTGTTTAGGATTTGCACTAGCAATGATAACCATTAATCCACGAACAAATCCTCTTTTTTATATATATATATATATAAAATGATTTGCAAAGGAAAAATTTCTGATATTTTTAAACAAGCCTGAGTTCATTTGTTGGCACACAGTTCAATGCTTTCAAGTATTGCTCTGTAATACTAATACTTCAATTTAATATCTGTCATTTGTTAGCACACAGTTAAATGGTTTCAAGTAGAGAAAAAGATTAAATATTTCTATTTGATTCATACCTAACAGGTACTACCACTGCAGGTCAGAATGAACTTGGGAGTCATGTGAATGAAGGGGTACTCCATATTCCTCAAACTCCAAGACTGGGGCCTCACCATCAGATGTAGTTTAATGTCATATTTAGGACACTTGTTGGAGGGGGAGGTTACTCCTACACTGATTTACAGTAGCAATTTTTAAAAATATCTACATCATTACAGATTTTACCAGTATACTGATTTACTTACTGACAACCTAGATCTTTTGGCTCTTTTCTACTAAACAACAGCACTAAATATGAAATAGGTGGTCTGTAAACAACAACATTTATATATAAACAGGATTTTCTGGTAAACAAATATGCCACACCTAGCAGTTATTGCTTTCTGCACTGACAAATATTCAAATGTTACTTCTAAAATATTACTATTTCTCATATGCCAAGAAAATTGATAATACTCAACGGTGTAGGTTATATGGAGACAGAAGTGAAATGGTTAATCACATAAGTGAATGCAGAAAACTGGCAGAGAAAGAATTCAAGACTAGGCACAACTGAGTGGGGAAAGGTGATCCACTGGAAACTGTGCAAGAGATTAAAAGTTAACTGTTCTAACAAATGGTATGTGCACAAACCAGAATCTGCCTTAGAAAATGAGATGCATTAAATACTCTGGGATTTTGAGATACAAATGGATCCCCACCAAAAGATGAGACATAGTTTAATTGACCAGAACTTGTCAAATAGTGGATTTTGCCATTCCATTAGACCACTGAGGGAGAATAAAAGAAAGCAAAAATACAAATACTTTGATCTTGCTAGAGGGTCGAAAAGGCTGTGAAACATGAAAGTGACAGAGATACCAATTGTAGTTGGTGCCCTAGGAACAGTTCCCAGAGACCTGAAAAAGAGACTGTGAGAAACTGAAGATCAAAGCAAGAATTGAGATCATTCAGTTACAAAAAATTTTTAAATTCTAGTTTGTGTTGATGTCACTCAGACTTTAGTGAAAAACCACCAGTTAAACCTGGTAAACTGTGACACAAGGTCAATTTCTAAGCAGAGTACAGCTGGCTTGAATTCAGAGTTTTTTTTCTCCTAGATTGGTTGCCTTACCAAACAAAGCTCAAGAAATCAATCTGGCCTACTATTTACTCATAGTTTGAAGGAAAACAGATGGATTCATACCTTTCACTAGGACATTAGCATAAAATGAAACAGAAACAACTTCGACAGTAGTAGTATTAGTAGTAGAAAAAAAAAAAGAGTATCTGGTATTTAAAAACTATCAACTTATAAGTATAAATATTCTGATTCCTGATGGTCTTCAAATGTAGAAAAAAAATAAAGATAAATATGAGAAGAGTGTTTTACTGAGAAATGACTTCTAGTAGTCATTGTAGACTGATGAAAATTTCTAATGTTACCCAAATAATCCCAATGGGCTTTAATCATGTCACAATTAATCATGTGTTTCATAATAACTTGCCCCATATGACTTAATATTAGATTAGTTCTGCAATATAACTTGCTTAACACTATATTCTGGATGTAAAAGAAACTATCAATTTGTACCACATCTGCTTTTTCAGAGCACATGTGAGAGGATAAATAAATATTTATATGCCTCCAAAATTGGTTAAATATTTATTATCTACAATATATATATATATATATATATATATATATATATATATACATATCTAATTCATTCAGCACTACTAAATTCTTTCTTCTTAACATATTGACTCTACAGTCACTTTTTCTTACTACCTACAGATCAATCAATAATACATTAAAAATTTATCAATATGAAACCTAAGTTCTTTTGGGAACACTGTTCTAAGAAGTTATTTAACAACAAACAATTGTATATAAGTTGAACCAAATATAACAGTTAAAGTAATAGTGCTGTCACGTGATGGCTCACGGAGACGAGGAGGTGGGAATGATACTCCCTCCCCCCGTTGAACTAAAATTATCTAGCAGTCAAAAAGTGACCGTTATGAGAGAATGTGGGTCACACAGATGTTCGTACCTAAGTGACCTTGGGTCGCCGGACATCGGAAGGGGAAGGAGAAAATGAAGCCAAATGATTGGTGGGGGGACCCCAAACGGAAGTGGGGTTCCCTTCCCCTCAACGGAAGTAAAGAGAAAAAAAAGAAGTTTTTGGACAAGTCTCCTGGCAGACGGACGATAGCCATTTCACTCCGGGCTAAAGACAAAAGACTGAGACATGAGAGACCTGAGTCTCTCAAGCCAGCATTAAAAACAGTACCAAGCCTATTAGCCCGTGAAAGAAGAGAAATTCTCCAGTGGAACCCCGTCAAAAAAATAAGATAAGTAACTTTGGGACATTCTTCCTTTACACCCAAATTTTGTTTACCACTCTCTCTCTCAATTTGAAAAAGGATAAAAGCCAAGAAAAGACATTTATATTCATGGACTATCCTATTATATATTTTTGACACTTTGAACATATATATGTATATAACCGTAGTAAAGAACCTATGTATTTTCATTTTACCATGTGGTCTATGTTATTATTCCATGCTTTCCTTTCAGCTTCTATTCGCCTTACATTATCTTGCTTAGAACTGTCCTATTAATTCCTAAAGTATCACACGGGAAACCGGAGTCACCGACTACCACTATAGCAACATTAATATTATTACAACTAAGACCTATAGGCCCGTATTCTTCTATTATCGGAAGGGGAAGAAGTTTAGCGGCCTGGTGGGTGTGTGATAGTGTGAAATTTTGGACCCCTTTGCCAGCGGTGGCCAGTCTGGCCCTAAATTATTCCCTCACGTAATATGCCAGTTCTTGTCTGCCTGAGAAAAGAACTCTGAACAGGACTTATTTCTGTAGGGGATCAAGTGCCAACCCGCCCCGTCTTCACACGTGCGAAAATAAAGTCCCGTTTCGGGATTTTAGTTGAATTTGCCGTCACAGTGCTGAGTACAAAGAATAGTGAACAAGACATGCAGGGCAATGCTGGAGACACATGGACCAACGCATAAGTGACATTCTCCTGTGAACTCCTACACTTAGACGTGCTAGTGTTGGTCAACCAATAAGAACTTACCTGCAACAGCTCTGAATTGAGACAGAATGCAGTTTGGATGACCTGTCGGAAGCAATGAATGATAGGGACAGATGGAGAGAGAATCAGGGAAATCCGTACTAGCAGCAGGACTTGATAAAGAACAGTAAGGCCATAAGAAAATAAGGCAAGAGTCTATTACTCCTCACCTTATCAGCTATAGGTAAATGATAAGGCAAACTAAGCTCTTTAGCTTTGGTACGACAATTCATCTGTACTCTTGCGCAGTCGACTGGGGCTGTAGAATACACCAACTGCACCTCTGCAGAGGGATAAGACTCCCCACGCCCAACGAGTATCCTGGATATGTCACTTAACAACATGATGGTGAGGTTCCAGTGATACTGGGTTGGTTTGATTTGGTTTCTTTGTTTAATGGCATATCAACTCTTTTTAGGTTATTTAATGCCAAAGCCATTCTCCTAGAAGAACAGTAGTGGTACTATCTAACCCACAGCTGGGAGGATAAGGGGGTTCATACCTTTCCCAAAGGTATTTGCCTGAAAGTGAACGTAATAGCGCAACTGGAGTACGAACTCGCGTTTTACGATTCCACAGTCCATCGCTTTAACGAGGACACCCCCAATGATACTGGGGCTTTGGGGAATGCGGAGCACCTCTTCAATGCCATTGCTCCCAGGTCCACTCTGGCCAGGAGTGGTAGCACCTGATAGGGCCCTATCTATAGGTTAAATAGAACTAAACTGCATATTTATGCTAATTAGAACTGTTTGACTAAACTGAATAGCTTGAAATAGAAATGTTTTTGACAATTAAACTGTGTACTCATGCTAAACTGAATTGTTTGATATAGAACTGATGATTTGTGTAAAAATGGATTTGGCATTAGATAACTTACAAAGGTTGATATGCCATAAAACCCAACCAACCAATCATCTGTACTCCACTAAAAATTGACCTTGTGTTACATCCTGCTCTGTTGTTTGGGAAGGGAGTAGATACATAGTATGGGGATTTTGGTTCCACAAGAAATGCACTTTTTTTTTTTTTTTTGAGAACTGCTTAGAAATTTTTTTTTAAAGAAAATGTATTAGGGCTTGTAAATGAATAAACTAATATTTAAAAGTTTTTACATCTTATGTTGTTATTAATGGCAAAAATATGCCATGAAATTTTGACAGATCCTGAAAATTATCACTCAACAAGGTAAACAAAATTGAACAAGAGAACCTGTTGAACTCCCATTTTAGCAAGGGTTCATGATGGTATTGGTGGTTCTATTTATAAATGAAATGAAGGATACTAATTAGTATTTCATAGTTATCTCCATTGAGAATTTAGATGATTAAAATGAACACCACACAAAAGTATTATTCAGTTCTAAAAGAAGGAAGAAGCAAAGGGAGATTAAAAGAAAGGCAGAATAAGGATAATAGAAAGAATTAATAAAAATGAGAAATGGGTATGAGGATAACAGTAACAATCAATAAAGATGAAACTAACAGAAAGAAATGGGATAAAAGAGAGAAAGAGCAGAGAATGAAAGTAACAGTAAAAGGAGAAAAAAGAGCAAGGCTAGGGGGGGGGAAATGTGGAGGCAAGGAATCATATTGACAAATGAATAAAGATCCACAGAAATAAAAAGTCTACATAAATATTAAACCAATATTGAAAGACAACGGCTGGTTAAACAATATGTAAACAGAAATATTTAAACACAATAAAATATAATATAAAGAGAACAGATCAGCATAAATGCTGGTCTGATACAAAGGTAGATGTAATCACAAGATCAAAATGCTGATAAAATATAAGGGCTATTACAAATATCTATAAAATACTTTCACAAGTAAGTGATGTAGCTCTTCTCTGGTGCTTATCGCAGTCAGTCTATGATTGTAAAACAATAGAAATATTTACATATTATTTAAAGAAATTGCACTAAACACCAGTATCATCATGGGCCACTGTTATAACGGGAGTTCAACAAGTTCCTTGATTGTGTAATCTTGTTTACCATGTTGACTGTTTCTGACCAACTGCTGAACAAAATTTCACTAAACACAAGTAAAAGAATGGATAATACAAATTGTTAAGAGAAACTATATATATATATATATAATAAGAGAAACTATATAACAAGATTGCCAGCGGGCCATGATTATACTGGTGCTTCTATTTATGAAAGAAATGAAGGATACTAATTAGCATTTCATACTTATCTCTATCATATTGAGAATTTGAATGATAAAATGAACGCCCTCACAAAACTATCATTCAGTTCTAAATTGGATTAGAAACTGCTTTATTTGCTAAAGTGCAGCATTTTATTTTCAAGAGTATTGCTCTGAGAAAATCTCCCCAGCAGGTACTGTTTTTGCTGGGTTACAGTTATATAGATAGATAGTTTACTATATTTATAAATAGTATTCGATATCAATGATCAAGCACATATAGATCTAAGTTAGGATAATGTAGACACAGAGTCATTAAGCACTGTCAACTGTCAATGCCACCCTAATGTGTGTGTGTATGTATGTGAAACCCATTGTGGGATCTTCATAAAATCAATACATTTACAATGCTCTAACTCTTAGAATAAAGCAATTTCCAGTTCTGTTTGCAACAGAATTATAATTATGGAGTATGTATTAACATTGAATATCATTGTTTAACCAACTAAGTTCTTGCGATAACATAACTGTTAAATGCAAATTAGAATCTTTTCCTCTAACCAAAATAGAAGCATTGGTATCATGACCTACCGTTATGATAGGAACCTAATGGGGTCATCGTGCGTGTGTGAATTTATTTAAAACACTGAAGACAAATAACTACTCTTGTAATCTCAGACAAAATCTAAAAAGATTAGCTTGGAAAGAGGGGAAAAAAACAATATTTTTCATTTTTTTGCTTTTTTCTATTTTTAAGGACCTAGCTAAGATAATGTTACTTTAAAAAAGTGTGATGTAAATAATTTAAACACATGGTTTCTATAGCAAGTATTATCACCCTTCAAATGGAAACTTAGACTATTGAAATATCTACATAGATTTATGAACTGGCACAGGAGATATACAAGACAACAAGTGAAAATAGTTGCCAACATCAATTTAACAGGACAGTTGCCAAAGGGTTTTATTTCAGTCAATGAAATTAGTCTCTGCACTCTAAATTTCATTATTGGTAGAATGTATTTTTAGAACAGTTAACCACATTCTATCCAAGAAAACAAATCAATGAAATTGGTAGCTTCCTTCTCCACTCCCACCTCTCAAAGACAATTTACCACGTTGAAATTTTATGAATCAGACCTTCATTAAATACAATAACTTACCCTCACTCTAAAATAAGAATCAATTTTAACAAAAAGCTCTGCAATCCATAAATTCTTTTGGGTTCCTGTTGTAACAACAGTCCATGATGATAGTAATGTTTCTATTTATGAAGGAACTCACTAAAAAGAGGGAAGGGCTGCCCGCAGAAGATGTGTGAAATCACCAGTTACACATTTCATAAGCTCTCAATCTCAGTCCGTCCATATCTGTCTGTCTATTCATATCTATCTATCTATCTTTTTGTGTCTGTTCATATCTATCTATCTATCTGTGTCTGTTCATATCTATCTATCTATCTGTGTCTGTTCATATCTATCTATCTATCTGTGTCTGTTCATATCTATCTATCTATCTATCTATCTCTGTTCATATCTATCTATCTATCTATCTATCTCTGTTCATATCTATCTATCTATCTATCTATCTATGTCTGTTCATATCTATCTATCTATCTATCTATCTATGTCTGTTCATATCTATCTATCTATCTATCTATCTATGTCTGTTCATATCTATCTATCTATCTATCTATCTATGTCTGTTCATATCTATCTATCTATCTATCTATCTATGTCTGTTCATATCTATCTATCTATCTATCTATCTATGTCTGTTCATATCTATCTATCTATCTATCTATCTATGTCTGTTCATATCTATCTATCTATCTATCTATCTATCTATGTCTGTTCATATCTATCTATCTATCTATCTATCTATGTCTGTTCATATCTATCTATCTATCTATCTATCTATGTCTGTTCATATCTATCTATCTATCTATCTATGTCTGTTCATATCTATCTATCTATCTATCTATCTATCTATCTATGTCTGTTCATATCTATCTATCTATCTATCTATGTCTGTTCATATCTATCTATCTATCTATCTTTTTGTGTCTGTTCATATCTATCTATCTATCTATCTTTTTGTGTCTGTTCATATCTATCTATCTATCTATCTTTTTGTGTCTGTTCATATCTATCTATCTTTTTGTGTCTGTTCATATCTATCTATCTTTTTGTGTCTGTTCATATCTATCTATCTTTTTGTGTCTGTTCATATCTATCTATCTATCTATCTATCTTTTTGTGTCTGTTCATATCTATCTATCTATCTATCTATCTATCTTTTTGTGTCTGTTCATAACTATCTAGTTATCTATCTGTCTTAGCCTGTTCATATCTACCTATCTCATTAAAATAGATAGATAGATATGAACATAGTGAAATACATATATAGTTATGAACATATTTGCCTGGTGCCTGAGATGCACCTGAAGTGGAATGACAATGGAATCCAAGCCATCTTACAGGAAGGTTGTTTCCAGCAGGGCACAACCTACATTAAACTGACCTTTTGTCACATTCTAGCCTTATCGGGAATTAGATAAAAAGTTTCTATTTTGGTAGGAATGAAGAATTCTTATAAACATTTCATAATTATCTATTATCTTGATAATTTAAAAGTTTTAAAAAATGTTCAGCATTAATACAGATCCCACAAAATTATCATTTAGTTGCAGATTGAACTGGAAATTGTTTTATTCCCCAAGAACATTTTAAGTGAATTGCTCTTATAAAAATCTTGCTATGATGTGCAGTACATGCAAACACACACAGATGAACTAGCATAATGAGAATTTTAGTAATATGTAGATATTGTTTCAAATTTATTATTACACTAGTTGAATCTACATTAAGTAGGAGTTTATAACTTGAATCAAAGAGGTTACAATGACAGTAAAACAATTTTCTTTTTAAGAGATTAATCAATGTAAACATTAGTTTTTGTCCAGATTGTTTTTCCTAAATAAACAATATGGTAATTATTTTATATCTCCAGTTTTTAGAACTACCTATAAATCTAAATATACTTTAATTAAATATAAATAATTACTTTAATAATTTTTTTCCTTTCTTTTAAAGTTTTGTAATTTAAAATCTGTATGATTACTTACATCTTCTAAGCATTTAGCATAACAGTTACCATCATAGAAAATGGTGTCAGCAACCCAAGTTCAAATCTTGGACAAGGCTGTTTCCATTTCATGCAAATGCCATTGGAAAAGGGTGACCTGAAGGCTCCCTTTTCAATAGCTACTATACCAAGTTGTAGGGAAGGGCGCTACTCCTTTCCTGGTCATACCAAAGACTTTAAAAATGGTATTTGATATCTCTTTGCTTAACACTCAGCATTATAAGGTATGTATCAAGGGTAAAGTGGAGCAATCCAGAGAAAGGAGTAGCACCCTCTCTTACACCTTGGTGTAATAGCTATTGAAAAGGGAGCCTTAGGTTCACCCTCGACTACTTTACTTACTTATATCTTAGCTAACATCCACCCATACCTGAACAAATACATTTTAAGTCAGTCAGTGTATATCCATGTTTTTTGTTTTTTTTGTTCGTTTGTTTTTCTTCAGTTCACAAAGTTTTGGAAGGATTGCATCTTTCTGACCTTCCAGAAAAATGACTATCCTAGCTCAATGTTGACCTAGGAGTGAGCAAAGAGGAAACATTCAACTGAGATACCTCACATGCTAAATTGTTTTTTTGTCATCTCTTAGATAAGAGATGCAGCTGGCATAATGGTTACTGTCACAAGGAAATAAGCCAAGTTTAAATCCTGGAGGTGGTTCTTTATATTTTATTTCACATTAATGCTGTTGGAAAAGGCATCAATCTCCCAGGTTCACTCTGGCCCAGAATGGCAGCACCTGGTAGGGCCCGATCTATGGGTTAAATAGAACTAACAACATACTTATGCTAAAGTATGTTTGAATTAGAACTGTTTGACTAAACTGAATTGTTTGAAATGAAACTGTTTTGGACATTAAAACTGTACTTATACTAAACTGAATTGTTTAATATAGAACTGTTTTGACATTTAACTGTGTATAAACAAAATCTGTACTTATACTTAGCTGAATTAGAACTGTTTGAATAAACTGAATAGCTTGAAATAGAAATGTTTTTGACAATCAAACTGTGTACTCATGCTAAACTGAATTGTTTGAAATATATCTATTTGCATAAAACTGGATTTGGCATTAAATAACTTACAAAGGTTGATATATCATAAAAACCAACCAACCAACCAACCAACCCTATGATCCACAAACAGTCAATAAGGTTTGATTTATGGCATGTCAACCATTTCTCTACTAAAAATGCAAACAACACAATTTTTGAAATCTTGAAGTTCCAATAACTGGGAAAAAAAGTCATACTAAAAAGAGAAAATAAGTCATAACTGATTTCTGGCTAGAACAATTTTTCAGTTACTTTATATGGTTAAACAAAAAGATTAACATTTTGTTTAGCTAATATGACATACACAAAAGATTTGATTTTTTTTAAATTCAGGTGTGCTGAACCCTGGAGATGATGTCATCAAGTTAAAGTACAATAAACTCAACATTTGGGAAACAGATTTAAACTATATCTGTTGGTTTATACACCAATGCATGCATAAAATATACCCTAATTTTAAGAGTCATTTTTTTAAATATCTAATGGCACATAAGATCTCCCTACTTCCATTTATATTCATTCTAAAGATTTAGGCTAAGTACAAATACTGGTAGTCTATGGCATCTGAGTAAACATTAGCCTTTTCACATGTAAGACCTAAGAGATATTTTATGAGACATTTCTACAGAAAAAAAAGAGGGAGGGTTCTTAAATGCCATCAAATACAATACTACTTACTACAACTCATTCTAACTCATTAGCTATACAGCTCAAACCTTCAAGTACTCTACTTCTCATTCATAATACTGGTGCATTGAATACTGAGTAATGTTTCTAAAGAAAAAAAAAAAAAAAAGAACACAACTGATAGTCCAGCAAATATATTTAATTTACTGCTAGATTCCATAGAAATTTTTTTTTTTTCTTTTCTCTCCTTCATTTCTGAAGTATCGGTTCTCTAACTTTTTGTAGTTCAGCTACATTTTCAGTGCGTGTGTAACAGAGAGAAAGAACACACTTCTCTACATTAAAGTGGCTGCTTATAAACAACTCATCTCAACCAAGTAACTCTTCTGCTTCTGCTGTTGGAGACCCCAAACCCAACTCAAGAGGAACCTTCCCTTGCTGGCCTCTTAAAATATCTGACCTTAACTTCAAAAGAACAATGGACACAATTTGCAGCTTTTTGATAGATCTGGCCATCAAAAGGTCACTAGCCACTCAGTTGGAATTCACACTGACCACAATGGAAGATGACAGAGATCAGATAACATCATCAAACCATACAAGATTCTGTCAATCTCTCTTAAGAGGAATTTCAAGTACTTCCCACAATTGCACAATATTTTATATTAGTTGACTGTACTAGTTTTGATAGCTATATTTGCCCTTGTCAAAATTCTGTTCTTAAAAAAATGAATAAATAAAAATAAAATAAAATACTATATTAATTAATACATACTCAGTTACAATACTAATGTAATGATAGCCATATTTTTGTAGTTGAGTTTGTTGTGAGAGGTACTCAGAAAAAGTCACAGTATCAATCATATAGAAAGTTCATAGATAAGCCAGTGATCCTCTAGGTCTATGAGTAGAAATATGAAAATTTATATGGATTTCTCTGCCGAAATCTAGAACTCTTACTTTACTTGAAATGTTTGTTGGAGAAAGAATGAGATTTGAATCATGGGATGACAATTCTTTGGTCTAACAAGAACTCTTTGAGTTTGATTGCATAGAAAGGCAAAAATATTTTTCCACATCTCTAACTGGTTGGTCAATTTATACAACTCTTAAATTAAAAAAAAAGGTAAAGAAACTTTTTTTTTAGTTATATTCTGACTCTTGGAAATTACTTTGAACTAATTGTGGAATATAATATCTCATAGATCATAGATTCAATTTGTCTTTTAAATGGTAAATGACTTTTGCACCACCCTATATGTGTTTCCATGGACAAAGCCATACAATTCTGACATATACTAAAGTCATGTGACAACATTTCACAGATCCTCAGGTTCTCTCCTGAACTCTCAATATTGTTTTTTTTTTTTTTTTTTTTTAAGTTTTTAACAGCATGATTTGTTTGTAAAATAGTCATGGGATTTTCGTGGGTAGAGATACTACACTCTAACCCTAGGCAAAAGTATCAATCCATATATAAATAATCCCATCATTTCTTTAATGGGAACTGTACAAGTAAATGCAATAAAGATATGTAACCTACTTTTTCTTAGTGTATGATCCATATCTTATTCAAAACTAAACATGCTAGGTATATATATATATATATATATATATATATATATATATATATATATATACACACACATCTTGTTCTAAACTATATATATATATATATATATATATACACACACACACCTCATTCAAAACAAGATGTAATTAGTAAACTAAAGAGTTTATAATCCTAAACTAAACAGAATATTTATCTTACATAGTTATGCTATCTGACTGCATGGAACCTAGGAGAGTTTAGATGGCATAATGTTTCAACAGAAGCCAGATTTAAATAAGAAACCAGACTTTATTACTTTATATTCCCCAATGATCATAAGCATGTCATTAAAATTGCCACCAGGTGTTTGTGCATGAAGAAAAATACAAAACAGAGACCCTAAAAGAATTTACAGAAAATGCAAATAATTAGGCTTATTATGGTTAAATTAAAAAGGAAGTGTGCTTAGTGTAATAGTAATCATCGTAAGAAATGGAATTGGCAACCCTAGTTCAAATCCTGAACAACACTGTATTTCAGTTTGTACAAATGCCCTTGAGAAAGGCATGAATCCATCTGTTCTCCCCACAGCTATGGGTAATGAGTAGTGCAGACTAGGTTCTTTAGCCTTGGTAAGACAACTGGTTTAAAAGGAGGGTTTTTTTTTTGGTGGGGGGGTTCTTTTTGTTGAATAAGATATCAGCCTTCAGGGGTTATTTAATGTTAAAACCATTCTTATAAGAACAGCAGCAGTACTATTTAACACATAGCTAGGGAGATAAAAGGGGTTCATACCTTTCCCAAAAGCTATTAGTCCAAAAGTGAACAGCATGACTGGAGTTTGAACTTGCTTACTTCAAGGCTGCAGCCCTGCACTTTACCTATTACACCACAATGACTCCTTGCCAGTTTAGGAGAAGGAAAACTCTGAAATTAAATCAGTTGTACTCAGCTTAAAAATCAAGGACCTGCCCATGGTAGAAGCGATGGATAAACACACACCATGGTTAAATTATCAGTTCTCACTTCATTAAGAACATCCTAGTTCAATTTTGTGCTTTTGTTTAATATTTGCATATTAATTTTTCTTTGACTAAGTTTATTTGAGGAATATGTATAACTAAAATGACCAATGTTTAGCTTCATGAGTTTCAAATTACATTTAAGTAGATTTAATTATCTGTTTTAGATAAAATACAAGGGTCATTCAAAAATAAAGGGAATTATTGAATGAACCTTTTAATATTCTACAGCTGAAATTTTATGATGAGTCAAAGAACATAAATCAGTATTAAATTTTAGTTACAAGAACCAAAAATTATCATTAATGGAATACTGGTTTTAATATTTCCAGTAAATGTTATGGTAACCTATGAGGAGCACTAAAATGTTCTCATACTAACTAAGAGAATAACTTAGACCCATGAAATGTACATGCTATTCCACACACACACATATATATATATATATATATATATATATATATATACACACAACATACCTGGCACATCATTTCTTAAGTTTCTTTAAACCTTTAAAAAAAATAAAATAAAACAGCTGCTCCTTTTTGAGTGGTTCAAGAACTTTTTATCATACCCTTGTACAAGCTTTGAAACTATTTACTGCTCATTCTATATTGTTAGATGTAAATATTGATTATTGGATTCCTTGCACCAATGCCTTTTATAATAAGATGACAATCAATAACAAAGGCTTTTTATTATCCACTTTATAAAAAGGTCATTTCTTTCTTGGTTAGTTCAAGAACTTTTCAGTGTCTCCTTGTACAAGCTTTGGAACTATTTACTGCTCATTCTATATTGTTAGATGCAAATATTGATTATTGGATTGCTTGTACCAATGCCTTTTATAATAAGATGACAATCAATGACAAAGGCTTTATATTATCCAATTTGTATCCTAACCATATTGAAATTTTAAGTGAACCTAATCTCAGATTCATTAGCAATAAACTGACCAAGAATAAAGAATTTGTTTATTGATTGACCACTGTCTTGTTTGGAATAGATTTAATCATTCTCAATTGGAGTGAAAAAAATCTATCAATCAGGTTACTAGAGGTATTGAATTCTAAAGGCATTTTCTATTTCAAAACTTGGCTGTTTCACTGGTATTCTTTTGTACTTTTATGTTCAAGTTCAGTTGACTTTCCACTGAAGATGAGTTAATGAGCTGAGTCTCTATTTTAAGTTGTTGCACTTGTTTAGAAAATAAAATAGAAAGTTAGGGTGAAATCTATATTCAATATAGGTATAAATCTTTATACAATGTCCTAGGTATGATACTAAGCTGTGTCTAATGGTGAGGTTCCAGTTCTGGCGATCTGGAGAGTGTGGATTACTCATTCACTGCCATTACTCCCAGGTCCACTCTGACCCAGAGCAGTAGTAGCTGTAAGGGTCCCATCAAATATCTGTTTAAAAATTATTTGTATTAAATAGGACCAAGTACAAAAAAACTCTTAAACAACTTCACAAAAAATGTAAATATGAATGTACAATGAATGCAATTCCCTAACCTCTAGGCATAAAATAACCCTAAACTAGTTGACATAATGTTAAAATCAAATCAAGTTTGGAAAGAAACTTTAGATCATGACACATATTTAAACAATTTTTTTTTTGTTATCTTTTGTTATTAAACAAAACACAAATTTCAGGCACAAGGTTCCAGTTATTATAATAGACCGAAAGTCGAGAAAGATTGATTAATTGACTAATTCTAACAGCATATCAACCCATCCAAGGTTATTTTAAGACAAGGGAATTGTGTTCATTTTATGTTTACATTAGTGTACTTGTTTCTTTGTCTTTTGCACACAGTTATGTGATAGGAAGCATTCTTATTAAGTAAAAATAATTTGCACACAGCTATATTTTAAGTATTCTCATCTAGTTCTAATAACTATGATTCTAAGTAATTATTTCTATTTGTCATTTGTTTGCATACAGTCATAGGGTTTCAAGTAACAAATAATCTTTAATAAACACTTATAGTTTCAAGTAACTATTCTTAATATGAATAATTTAATCATATGGCATCAAGTATTCATATTAAATATGAATGATTTTTAAACAGATCTATTTGACCCATACATAGTATCTTAACAGATACTACTACTCTGGATCACATTGGCCATTGGAGTAATGGCAATGAAAAGGTACTCCACACTCCCAAAAACAGGAACCTTACCATCAGATGCATTTCAGTATTCAGGATATCATTTGGAGGGGGGATCTTATCTCTATGCAGAGGAAATGAGCAGCATATTCTAAACCCTACCAAGAGGGTGGGTTAGGGGAAGAGGAAATATACAAATCTATTTCCACAATAATGTATCTGGGCAATAGAATTAAAAGTGGCTAGTATATCCACTGTCAGTAATGACAGAAGCCAAAGCTACACAACAGATTCGAATAACAAGTCAATTTTCTTACAGTAAAACAATACAAGATGCTAATAAACTGTTTGTACACTTTAATGCAATTGAAAAATTTAAGAGGATATATAACTATTATCCCCTCAAGGATAACTCTCTATTTCTCACAGATGGTCTCATTTGAACATTATATATTTTTGTTTGAATTTATGAAGTGCTTAGAAAGAAGCCCACATATGCATGGGGTTGGTCTCAACATCTGAAATAGGCTCTTTTAATGATTCATTCATCTAACCAAACAGATCAACAAGGGTATACATTTACATCCAGAGCCTACAATGTACATTCATTTACCATTTGCTCAGAATGAATACAAGAATATGTTTTGGGACTGCTAGTCTTAAATACTAATTTGCCTTATATCCTATATCCTACTGCTTAAAAAAAGATGCCAAGTTCAGGAATTCTTGAATGCTGATTGAAAAATTTCATGGTTACCTGCACATCCTGGTTCCTTTAAAAATTTCCACATATCCTGAATGTGCCAAAAGAATAAATTTTACATACATGAATGTTTTAAAAGGCATAAATGGCCAGAATCACGTAAAATTAAAGAAAATTTAATAATATCTGCTTATTATCATGTATATATCATGTATGTATGTATGTTTACTTGGGTTTCATGGCATGTCAACCTTTATAGGCTATTTCATGCCAAATTTATTTTTATACAAACAATCAGTTCTATTTCAAACAATTAAGCTTAGCACACAGTTTAATTGTCAAAAAACATTTTTATTTCAAGCTATTCAATTTAGTCAAACAATTCTAATTCAACCAATTCAGTTTAGTAAAAGTATAGATTTTGTTTACACACAATTAAATGTCAAAATATTTCTATTTCAAACAAATCAGTTTAGCATACAAAAACAGTTCCATTTCAAGTAATACACTTTAGAATAAGTACACAGTTTAAATGTCAAAACAGTTTTATTTAAAACAATTCAGTTTAGCACAAACAGTTCTATTTCAAGTAATTCAGTTTAGCATAAGTACATAGTTTAGTACTATTTGACCAATAGATAGGACCCTATTAGGAGCTATCACTCCGGGTCAGAATGGACCTGGCAGCAATGGCAACGAAGGGGTACTTCACATTCCCCAAAGCTCCAGCATTACTGGAACCTCACCATCAGATTGTTTAGTAGCATATCCAGGACACTTATCAGTGGGGAGGGGGGGTCTTACCTCTCTGCAGAGCAGCAGTTGGTATATTCTACAGCCCTAGCCAACTTGGCAAGTATATATCATGTAGTAATAGAAATATGATTGATCTTAATGGTAGGTCAATCCATCTAGCATTATGATTAGAGGTTAGGAAATTGCATACATTGTAATTTTATATTTATATTTTTGTTTAGTTGTTTAAGTGTTCTTAGTACAGTTATATGACAAGTATTCCTATCAAATACAAATATTTTTTTAATAGATCCAATTGACCCATAAATGGGACCCTAACAGGTACTACCACTCTAGGTCAGTGGACATGGGAGTAATGGCAGTAAAAAGGTATTCCACACTTTCTTGAGCTCCAGAACTGGAGCCTCATCACCAGATGGAGTTTAGTGTCATACCTAGCACACCCCATTTGAGATGGAGGTCTTATCTCCTCAATAGTAGAAATAGTTTTTTTGAAGACTGACCATAACTTAGCCATCCCAAATCAATATCAAAATTGAAAAAAGGGTAAGATTATGAATTACTAATATAGTATCATGTCTACTATGGCAAGTATTCAGTGTTTTGATAACCCAATTACAATAAGAACAAAAAAAGGTAAAAGCCATGCTTATTTTATTATATCACTGAAGGATTTACAATAAATAATTATCTCTTTTACATAAATTGTATGTCTGATATGGAGATTCTGTAGGTGGTCAAACAGTTCTAAAAACTCAATTCTTGAGCTCTTTTTTCTTTTTGGCTTTAAACTATTGGGACGCTGACTATGCAAGAGAACAGTAAAGCCACATGGCTATCTTTTACCTACTCTTATCAAGTAAGCTTTTTGCTATTTTGTACCCCTTCCTCATACTGCTTATTCACCGAACAATATATGAGTAGTTCTACCATGGGAGAGTTGTGTATTCTTTCTTTTTAATGTCATTTGTATGAATATTATATATATAAAAGGTTAGATGTTTTATATGTTGATTTATATGGTTTTTATGTTGATTTTGTCTTTCCTTTCATTGTGTCCAGAGTTAGCATATCATGGATATACTAATGCAACTGTTGGTCCTTGGAAAGTGGAGACTCAACAAAAACTATTCCCCTACCACCAATACTAACATAAAGTTAGATGGCTACATTAAGCCATTTGCCTATTTTCATTATATCATAAGCCCATTTTTTAGCAGCAATTATAATGATCAGCTAAAAAGTTCATAGGTTGACCAAGATATTCTCATGGAATACAAACAAATGAGGTTTATTTTTCTACATAATTTCCCTTGCAGTCCCCACACTTCTTCCATCAGTGTTGCAGTGCTTGGATTCCATTAGTCAAAAAAGTCATCAACAGCAAATATGACCTCATCATACAAACTTTTCAGCCCACCCTCACAAAAAAGAATTATATATAAATTTCTATTTTTATTTTCCAATGTTTTTAGCCTGATAGTGAAATTTGTCCATTCATTAGCCTTTGAAGGAGACACCCATCTATCTAATCTAGTTCTTAGTTTCTTAAAATGAGTAACTGTAGTCTCATCAATAAACAGTTGCCATCCAACAATGTACTGATAAAATAAATTTCTGTAAATCCCAAAAAGTAACAAGTTTTTATTCACTATTTTATCTTGAGCCAAGTTTCCCATACATCAATAGCAGCATTAGTTGGCTTTTTAATTTACTATACTTGGGCCTATATCTTATTTCTCTATATTTATCTTCCAGCTGAGTATGAGGTACTTGGGAAAATTTATACTCTTTCTCTTTCACACCTACACACAACATTAAAACATACATGCAAGACAATACAGTATTTGTCATCAGTACTTTAACAAACAACAAACAAGGTGATTCTAATTGTTGTTTTTAGAATTAAAAACAGGAACACTACACAAATTTTACAACAATCAACATAAGGAATGTATTTAGTCATAGTGTATGTTTCTGAATCCCAAATTTCTAGGGGAGTGGGTATAGAACTAAATTGTTAAATGAAGAAAAAAAATTTCTATCCTTCTAAAATCTTGTTCAGAATCAATCAAAGTGAAGAGAGTTAGCAATTTTTAAAATTAATTTAGATCCTCCAGTTCAAAATCCTTAACGGCATTTGCAATCAAGAACAATAAAAAAATAATTGCTTGTTCAAATAATTATGAACAGTATCTTACAGAAAGTACTTATGATAAGTGCTGTATATACACTTGGAAATAAGCACACATACACCAATATTGATTATATATATATATATATATATATATATATATATATATATATATATATCGCACAAACAGTTTTCTATACAAATGTGCAAAAGTTTGAATTTTTTTTTCTACTTAGCATTACATAATTAAGAGTAAATTAAATTAAAAGCATCTCATTATTGGAAAGTTAACTGCTGAATTTTAAAGGCACATAAGTCAGTCACTGAGAATTCATGTTGAGAGATGATGTCAAGAAGGTTAGGGATTGATAGCTAATATTTCCAAGAATAATATTCCCCTAATCAAAAACACAAAAAAATCTCCCTAGATTGGGAGTAATAGATTGGATTTTCTATTTCTTATTCCATATTTCACTTTATGAGTATAACTGATGTTAGAGAAGTGAATACAGGAATGTGTAGATGTTTCAAAATTGCAGCTTTATTACCTATGTTAAAAATGGATCATGCAACAGTAAATAATAATCCTAAAATGTTATATGATGAATTCTACTAAGAGTCACTATTATTATAGAAAAAATATCAAAGGGAGTTAAATCTCCAGTACTCAATCTGATTCAATGAAAAATAATATAGTCTCAAGAACATAAACGAACCAAAAACTTTTTTAGCTTGTATCTTAAAATTTTACCAACTATGTTTGTTCTTTAAATAATAGTTCATAGACTACCATAGGTTAATGAAACAACTAAAGATTTCATACCAAGCAAAAATTAGAGATACTCTTATGTATAACTAGAAATTGAGGAGCATAAATCACAGTCTAGATTTTTTGGGGGGAAAAAGGCAAAGGTTTGCTTCAAGATGATTCTTATTTGGCTTTGGTTTAACAAGCACAGGTGCACCTGAAAGTTCAGTTACATTTAATCTAGAAAAGATATATGGCAGTATGAACAGATATCAACACTTGGTTCCAATAAAAGTTCCATCTAGTCAAATCAGCCAGTCCAGTTTGTGTAGAATGTGAATGTTTACTTAACCTTTCCTGATTCTTTGCATCTCTTGTTTTAACTTCAGTTCTAAAGACATCTTAACCAAACTCAATGGATTCACCTAACCCATATAAAATACAAGCATCAGATTTAACTGAGTGTATTATATATATATATATATATATATATATATATATATATATGCACACACACAAAGTTTCATCTGATGATTGTGGCTTCTACTCCATAGCTGATACATGAAAGTTATAGTAATGAAAGAAAGTGCAATTTTACTTTTAGCATATATATATATATATATATATATAAGGAGATCAGCAACCTACTTACTGCCTGCCAATCATCTGAGCTGTTTGATTTATGAAGAAGGATTTGAGGAGATTATACGGAAAAATAAATATTTGTAGAAATCAAAAGCTTTTCCCACCCTTGTATGTATGTATGTGTGCACTTTTACTTTGAAAAGGACCCCCCCCCCAAAAAGAAAAAAACAGAAAAAAAAATATCTTTTTTGTAAAGTGATCTAATAAAAGAACACAGTTGATTAAAAAACAAAATTTGCATGATTTTAAAAATGGGACAGAAAAAAAGAATTTCACTTTGCTGTTCTTTTTCCCCCCCTAGAAACATGCTTATTGTGAAAGTAAAGGTAAACCAGGATATTTAGCAATATGGCTTATCAAAAATAAAAATGTGAATTGTGTGCTCATTAAGGGTACATCAGTGACATACATCAAATGAAAACAAAGCATATAATACAGGGTGTTTCACAATTGTAGAAATAAAACAGTGGCCTATCAGATCTTTCTGTTGACTTTATTCTCTTTCTCTTTTCATATTATTGCAAGGAAATAGTTAACATTTTAATGTATTTAACCAAATATAGCAAATTCGTGCCTTAGAAAATGAAGCAGATTTTTATGTGAAAATATATTATGAAACTAAGTCTTAAGATTGTTCAAGCAAGATTACAGAAGGAAGTTCAACTCCAACACATTTCCAAACAGCAGATAGATTTTCAAGTTGGTCAAGAACTTTGAAGCTCATGGCACTTGTGATGATCCAAGCCTTTGCTATCAGTTTGAACACCAAAGAATGTCACCAGGGTTCAAGAGTCAGACAGCCAGAGTCCATCTAGATCTTAGTTTCGTAATGTCTTCACACAAAAGTCTGCTATACTGTCAAAGGCATGAATTTGTTATATTTGGTAGAATATATCAAAATGTTAACTATTTCCAGGCAATAATCTGAAAAGATAAAGAGAATAAAGTTAATAGGAAAGATCTGATAGGCCACTGCTTTATTTTAACAGTTGTGAAACACCCTGTATATTCAAGTGATTTAAGTACAATTTGTGATTATTGATTTGAGTTTGACCATGAAAACTTACTAAGTGACCAGTTAGTCACAATGGTCAATTATAAAGAAAAACCATTAAAATATCCATGCTCAAAGGATACTAATTTATCTCCTGCCTTTTAAAACTCTGTGTATGGAGTGAGGTGCTATAGCTATGTTTTTGAAGATGGTCAGACAATTTGAAATAAATAAACTTATTTTAATGTTTATGGGTTGAACTAAGCAAAACTTATCTCTTATACAGTATTCTTTATCTACTATATACCTGAATGAATAGCATAAAAGCTATCAACTATAGAAGTCATGTTGCCTTTTCTTCTACTCAACAGAATACTGGGTACTTCCAAACTTACTTATAGTTATATTACTTATAATAAATAACATTTAACTGAGAGAAATAACATTTAACAGCCCACCATTTATAAGGAATCAATTTACTGTCACTATGAGAACTAAACAAGGATGTTGTATGCTGTTTTGGACAAACCCAGGAAGCAGCCTCCTACAAAATAGCCACTTACTCACCCCTATCTTGAAAATCATCCAAGTAAGGAGCCAGATATGCTAGAAACTGCTGGAAGTGATGTTCTGCTATGGACTCCTACACATGAGCACACCAGTGCTGAACAACCAGCAAAAATTTACACTCATTAGTTCTCTGTATACACTGGATGCCATCTAGAGGACTTTCCAAGAGTGATGGCAAATAAGGACAAATGGCAAGAAAGAGTAAAAGGGATCTGTGTTGTTGACACACCTTGATGATAACTAGCAGTGATTCAATTGTTAACTTTTCTCTCTCAATGAAAGACAAGTAATTCAACTAGTTAATAATGAAGAAATTGTTATTAACAAGTGCTTGAATCTTGCTTGTTAATCCAATACAGTTTTGTGTTTTGTTTTCTTTTCAGTATTCTAAACTGAGTTAATACATTTCATGACCAACTTATAACAAGTTTCAATGTGGTTATATTAGGGGGAATTCTAAAAGAAATATAAAAAAATTAATGATGCTTAAACTGAAATTACTACAGCTGTCTCAGGAGAGAGATTATCAAATGATTTATAGGCACAAGTTATTTGCAGCAGACAGTGACTGTAGTGAAAAAGTTAAGATGAATGCATAGAAAGAAGAATCAAAAAAGAGGAAAAAATAATGGGCAGAAAAAGAAAAACAAGAGCAGAGAGAGGGACAAAATAAACAGAATAATGAGAATGGTTACCTCCCTTACCTTAAAAAACAAAAATAAAAATAATAATGGCAAAAATTCTCTTCTCCTCTAGTGCCATAAGATACATGCCCTTCCAAACAGCAGTAAACATACTCAAAGAACATTGTAAACAAAAGGTAAATTTGATCTTAAATCTAATTCCCCATCAATCCTAAACTTTAACCTTTAACAATGAGAAGTATCATATATTTCCAAAACCTGAATCTAATCATTCTGCTCAACTCAAATACAGTACTAACCTTCTTGTTGTAGACCCAAAGGTAGTTTTTAAGCCATTATATAAAGGATAAAAGGTAAAAAAGAAAGGAATGTATATGATGTATTTGATTAACAAATGATAATAAAAAAATGTGGAATAAATAAAATAAAATCTAAATCAAAATATGAGAAAAACCTATAGAAAAGGAATAGCTGTCTTAAGTTGTTCAATTGTCTTACAGAAAAACTTGAATTAATGACAATAACTGTTTCAAACAAATTTGGATTGTTACATCTATGACTAGTGCAAACAAAACAATAGAACAAGTAAAATTGGGCGGGGAAGAATGTATATATTCACCCAAACTCTCTGCCATAGACAGGCTGTGACACAAGGTCAATTTTTAAGCAGTGAAGCAGGTTTGAATTCAGAGTTTTTTCTTATTCTATACTGATTACCTAATCAAGGCTGAAGAACACAGTCTGCCCTACTATTTACACATAGCAATGGGGAGAACTGATAAATTTATGCCTAATCTAAAGGCATTAGTAGAAAGTGAAACGCAACCACAAACATCCACGATTTAATGCAAAAGAGAAGGAATAATGGCAAAAGTTGAAGTATGTCTACAGGTTGGTTTAGGTAGTTTAATATAAGTGAGGCAAATTCAAATTTGAAAGGAAGTTTATTTTTGTTCCTTACTTCGCAGTCATAAAATAAATACAATAATCATCTGAGAATTATGATAAAAAGATACAAAATAAGATGAAAAATAATCTAATTATAAATTAATATATACAATAGAAAAGAACTTTAACAACAAACAGATTAATCAATTCAAAACAAAGACATCTACTGGATGATGATTGCATCTAATACTATTAGTAGTAGATAACAAAACAATTCTTCTTCAATCTATAAATATTCATGTAACTGCAATATTACAAATATTATAAAGATGATATCTTACAAAGACAAATCTTAGTTGATCTCATGATTGGTTGATTTTAATAGCATGTCAACCTGTCTGCCTAGAAATTCAGAGATTGGGTACATTATACATTTATATTTACACCTTTTGTGCAGTTGTTTCTAAAGAATTTCTTTTTTGCACACAGTTAATGATATCAAGCATTCCAATTTAATACAAATAATTTGCACACAGTTGTATGGCTTCAGGCATTCCCATCAAGGACTTATAATTTATGCACAATTATATGGTTTCAAGAAACCATTTCTATTTAATAATAATCATTTACTTGCACCCAATTATATACTTTCAAGTAACTAATAATATCAATCCTTAGTAAACAATTATAGCTTCAATTCACAATTCTTAATATAAACAATTTATAGAAATATAATATCAATACAATACAAATATCTTATACAAATTTTCATAAAGATCTATTTAACCCAAAGATGGGACCCTAACAAGTACTATTACTCCAAGTCAGAGTGAATCTGGAAGTGATAGCAATGAAGGAGTACTCAACACAACTTCAGAGCTATAGCCTCACTATCAGATGTAGTTTGTCATACTCATGACATTAAATCTCAATC
>CAUZXS010004490.1:77500-176140 GCA_963585895.1 Sepioteuthis lessoniana
TTAACACTCAGCATTATAAGGTATGCGATCAAGGATAAAGTGGAGCAATCTGGGGAAGAGTAGCGTCCTCCCCTACACCTTGGTGTAGTAGCTATCGAAAAGGGAGCCTTCAGGTCACCCTCGACTATGGTCGCCAAATTTACTTACTAACAGCTGGTTTGAATTCAAAGTTTTCCTTCTACCTAGACTGGTCACCAAACCAGTTTGCTGTACTATTTACCAATAGATAAGGGGGAAAGGGGAAAGAATAGATGGATTCATACTTTTCCCAAAGGCATTAGAGCAAAGGTAAATACAGTCTCATTCAAGATTTGAACTCAGGTCACCAATTCCATTTTCTATAGCAATAATTGTTACACTAAACACATCTCCAATATATTATTTCAATTTATTTTTCCAGTCAGGTTTCCCATACTATTTTAGGTTGGTTTCTTCTGTTTAATGGCATATCAAACTTGGTAGGTTATTTAATGCCAAAGCTATTCTCCTAGAAGAACAGTAGTGGTACTATTTAACCCATAGCTGGGAGGATAAGGGGGTTCATACCTTTCCCAAGGGTATTTGCCCGAAAGTGAACGTAATAACGCGACTGGAGTACAAACTTGCTTACTACGATTCTGCAGTCCATCGCTTTAACTATTACACCACGAGGACCCCTCCCCATACTATTTTAATATCAAAGAAAATTTTTTAAGTCAGGAAGGTAATTGACTTTATTTCCTGGGGAAGAGATCTAAATAACTGACAAGGAGTATCATTGGGGAGAAAGGAAATCAAATGAAGCAGTATATATCAGCTTGTCAACCATGAACTTAAAAGACAGAGCAGATAAGTGAAAATTTTCAGCAGAATATGAAGGTGAAGAAAAGTGGTGTCATTTAGAACTCTCCAAGTATTTGGTGTATCAAACATTGTGGTAATCAATTAGTCTGGTTGATATATCACTGACCATTTTTAAGTTTTGATCAAAAAGAAACATTTTTTTCTCACAGATGATTCACCTGTCAAAGGTTGAAAAATGACTTGGCTGAAATGTTATAACAATATCAAGAATACAATTCAACATTCAAATGTCCAAACACTTTCTGGTATGAATTTATCTTTCTTTCTTGCTCAGTCCAATTTTATCCCAAATATCAAACACTTTACCGAACAAACTTGCACTCCAACTAATCCTAAAGACTTGATTTGGATGTCACCATGTGTTTCATTCATCTTAGGGTAAATAAGACTACTCAGAAGAATCAGAGACCACAATCAACATTGAATTTATACTTAACTGTACAAGTTAAAGGTATTACTTTGAAAACAAAAATATCAACTTCCATTAGCAGAAATTTCTTTGCTTATCCATTATCTGTCTTAAACAATGTCAGATTTACTACAAAAAAAAAAAAAAAAAAAAAAATTCTTGCCAATCCTTTCAAATCTCAAGGCTGAATTTCAGTTTCTTTCTGCAAACTTAAGTACTGTACCAATCATTCATTCTTGTCTTCTTTAGTAAACAAAGTCTTCACATTCCTATCCTTATATTATTAAACTTTTTCACCCCTTTTCAAATTCAAATGATCTTCTTCCTGACCAGTTCTACTCCAAACTTTGCCTATCCTGTCAATGCCCCATTTTCCTGTCTTTTATTCATGGAAACACACACACTTTGCATGCCTGCTCTCCACCTTATATGAATGTATACACCCATCTTGTCAGAGGTTCTGCATTCACAATCAACTTCAAAAGTGACAATGTTGGCCTTTCTACAAAGAAGAAATACACAATTTGGCTACATTCTGCATCCAACCATTATTTCCAAAGTAATTGAGAAAACATGTTTAACTTAAGGTCTTTGTATGCATCTCTGTTTGGCAAGAACAAAAGCCATACCCAAAACACTTTTAAATATTTATACAAACCAATCTGGAAAGGAAGAAAAGACTCTTATATAGAAACACTATTAAGTCAGGCAACCTTGGGCTTTTGAGGAAATTGGGGGCAGGGAGTTCTCTACACCAACAGTGCTATAAAAAGAACCCTGACCAATTTTAGGTTTTAAAAAAATCCATTTTCAAGCAAAGGTAAGTAAGTAAGTAAAGTTGGCAACCGTATTTGAGGGCGACCAGAAGGCTCCCTTCAACAGCTTCTACTCTGAGGTGTAGGGGAAGGCACTACTCCTTTTCCTGGATTACTCCACTTTACTCTTGATACGTATCTTATATTGCTGAGTGTTAAGCAAGGAGGTATCAAGTGCCATTTTAAAAATCTTTGGTATGATGCGACCTGGGATTGAATCCAGGTCTCCCAAACCATTAAGTATTATTTGTTTTATAAGTAAAATTTTTGTCACTTGAAAGAAAATAATAAACCCATTTTTATGCATTTCCATGTTTAGAAAGTTTTTCTTCATTGATTTTTAGCAGCATACCAACCCATTTAGAGTTATTTTATGTCTACATGTTAGGAAATTGCATATATTGTATATTCATAATTACATTTTTGTGAACTTGTTTCTTAAGAGTTGTTTGCACATGATTATATAACATCAAGTATTTCTATCTGATACAAATAATTTTTAAACAGATCTATTTGACCCATAGATGGGACCCTAACAGGTACAACATCAATCCAGGTCAGATTAGACTTAAGACTAATGACAATGAAGGTGTACTCCGCATTCCCCAGTGGTCAAGAAATTGAACATCACCACTAGACACAGTTTTAAGTCATACCCAGAACACTTGATTTTTTGTTTTTTTAGGTGAAGGGGATCTTATCCCCCTGGTGGAGATATAATCAGTATATTCTAAGTCCCACTGAAAGGGTAGTTAAGTTTTTATGAATGACGTTTAATAAATGTTTGGTTTGGTTTGGTTTGGTTTTATGGTATATCAACCATTGTAGGTTATTTAATGCCAAATCCCGTTTTTACATATATATTAAATTGATAACATTTTAAATGAGCACAAGCTTCTTTTTTTTTTTTTTTAAAAAAACACTTCACACAGTTAAATGGTTTCAAGTATTGCTATATAACAGTCACAACTTAACATCAGTTATATGTTTGCACACATTTAAATATACATACATGATATATAAGAGATTAGTTAGTAATTTCATTTTTAAATGACTTAGAACAAATTTGTTTACACACTAGTACTGCCATTATTTCTACATAGTTAAATGGTTTCAATTATTGCTACCTCAACACTTATAATTCTATTCAATCTCAAGTTACTATTCCTATTTAACAAGTCATTTTATCATATTTACCAACCCCTCCACTCGGGCAGGATATGACACAAGGTCAATTTTTAAGCGGAGTTTAACAGGTTTGAATTCAGAGTTTTCCTTCTCCTAGACTAGTTGCCTCACCAAGGCTGAAGAACCTAGTCTGCCCTACTATTTACCCATAGCTGGAGGGAGAATAATTGGATTCATACCTTTCCCAAGGGTATTAGTGCTATGTGAAATGCAATTATCTGCAACAGATATATTTGACTGATAGATAAAACCCTAACATGTACAACCACTCCAAGTCAGAGTGAACCTAGGAGTACTCAACACTCCAGAGTTCCAGAACTGGATACTCATTACCAGATTGACCTAGATTTGAAGATACCAACAATCTGCACCATTCTCTAACTCTAGTCTTTATTATAATGATCTAATTTTGTATGCAAAAATTTCACATTGTGAGATTTTTGGCAGTACAATAATGTCAAAAGTTTGAGAATAAAAAAATTTCCTATCCAATTAATAAGCTCATAGTGTGAAGTCTGCAATTGTACTCACCTTGATCACTATAATTTATCCAGGGAGATAACTATTTAATGTTAATCGTTGAGAACTTCCTCTTATTTATCTATTTACAATTAATCATAATAAATTCTATAATGATGATTTGACCCTACATTGAGCTTAATACCTGCCGAAGGAAACTTAGTTAAGTTTCCTTACTAACAATAACATCAATATCAAAGATTTTTTTTTTTAACAACTCAAGAAAAGTCTCTTTATTTGAAATAAATATTATTAGATTTTTAAGTAGATTAATCAGTAAACAATAAAGCAGTTAATGATTTATAGAAATTATGAATATTTTTTCTATAACAATTTCATAGATTTTGCAAGTAGATAATTATTTGATAATTCGAAAATAATGTTGATTAGATTGCTTAAGCTTGAATTATATCGTATGATATTTGTCACATGAAATTTTAGATGATGTGTGTGGTATGTTTGTTTGTTTTAAATATTTTAGATTACCTTGAAAATGTCTACTTAAAGGGTTTCACAAACACTACTTTAAAAGAAAACTATATTAGTAAAAAAAATATCCAAAAGAAAAATTAGTGCACAGATTAGTTTTAACTGGTCCAGCAACAGGAAAAAATAAAATGTAACAATATAGCTACTTTCTTGCATATCAGATTTTATTCATGCTATATTGTTTGTTTACACCTAGTAGGGGTATTAGACATAGTAGTCTTGTTTTAATTTTTTTAATGGAAGCCTTATCATTAACTTTTTAATTTTCCTCCTATTTTTGTAACTTTTTATTGCAACCCACAGACCCTTTTTATATTTTATGATCATTATATAATCAGCCTGGATAAAAAAAATATTTAAAAAAGTAGCCCTTGAGATGAGATTTGAATTTTATATCCAATAAAGTTTGACTTGCATAGACATCAAAAACAGGATCAGAAAAACTAGCCAAAATGATGATTTCATATCAATCTATCTAACAACTATTTTATGCTTATTTCTTTTAGAGAAAGCGGAATGCTTTTTCAGAGTGTGTGTGTGTGTATATATATATATATATATATATATATATATATATATAAACCGGGACATTGGCCCAGCGGTTAGGGTGTTCGCCAATGGCCCGGGAGACCTGGGTTCAATCCCAGGTCGAGTCATACCAAAGACTTTAAAAATGGAACTTGATACCACCTTGCTTAACACTCAGCATTATAAGGTACGGTTCAAGGGTAAAGTGGAGCAATCCTGGGAATGGAGTAGCGCCCTCCCCTACACCTTGGTGTAGTAGCTATCGAAAAGGGAGCCTTCGGGTCACCCTCGACTATGGTCGCTAACTTTTACTTTTTATATATATACACACACACACACACTCAATAAATTCAAATATTTTTATTCTCTCTTTGGACCTACAACGAAAAATTTTAATTTATATAAAATTTTTGTTGTAGGCCCAAAGAGAGAATAAAAATATTTGAATTTATTTATTCTTTTATTTAGTGTTTATTTAGTATTTTTAGAACAAACAATATAGCATGAACAAACTGCTAACACAAGTGAGTTCAAGTCTCACTGAGTACCCCATTAACAATGGTTATCATCGCAGGATATGGACACGGCGACACGAGTTCATATATGTTCTCTGACGAAAGCAACAAGCTGGAAACATACATGTATGTAAGAAATAAATAAATAAATGAATTCAAAAAATACAAATCTCTTCATGGACCTACCTATTTTAAAATATATATATGCATTCTAATTATAAAAAACTTAGCATTGTAGATCTAAAAAAAATTTCTTAAACCAAACATGAAATATCAGGTTATGTTTGGAAAATATAATAACTCAAGGAAAAATTTTACAAGCCTTATTTATACTTTGGGTACTGCTGGAAAAATAAGGACAAACTCATAAGCAACATTCCGCTATAAACTCCTACCCATGGACACACTAATAATGGCCAGCCAATCCATCAGCTCTGTGCATACACTGAATGCTGTCTAGAAGACTTACCAGAGCAATAGTCAATAGGGACAGATAATAAGAAAGAGTCAAAGGAATCCATACTATCACAGCATGGAGGTGCCCGTGGTGTAATGGTTATCATCGCAGGATATGGACACGGCGACACGAGTTCAAATCCTGGACCTGACTGATTGCATTTCACATAGCACTAATACCCTTGGGAAAGGTATGAATCCAATTATTCTCCCTCCAGCTATGGGTAAATAGTAGGGCAGACTAGGTTCTTCAGCCTTGGTGAGGCAACTAGTCTAGGAGAAGGAAAACTCTGAATTCAAACCTGTTAAACTCCGCTTAAAAATTGACCTTGTGTCATATCCTGCCCGAGCGGAGGGGTTGGTAAATATGATCACAGCATGCTTAAACGAGGATAATACTTCACCCCTTTCTTACCTAAAGACATCCCTCCTGCCATTGTTCAGTGTTGAAGAAGAAAAGAAAAAGAGGCTAATCATGAACAAATGTTGAAGACAAAGTTAAGCAAAAATCCAGATCTCTGACTTCAACTAGAAACACCAGCAGGAAGAAATAGAAATTAAAATGCATGAAATGATAAAGTAAACAATAAACACAAGAAATAAAGAAAATATATTGAAGAATATATCAACAAATGCAGCTTTGATTTCTTTTTTCTCTTTCTCCACCACTTCTCTCTCTTATAAATTATTTTACCAAAAGACAAGAATTTAAGATTTCTTACTTTCAGTTTATCACTCAGACTGGGGTTAGGGGAACCTGTGACTTTAAGGCTGCATGCAGCCTTCCAAACCCTCAAGTATAGCTTTCCAGTCTTGTTAAAAAGAAAAAAAAAACAATTAAAATTGTGTACCTTTGCTTTAGAACCTGATATCCTAATGTTTTACCACTAGAAGCAATTTCAAAAAAAGTTATTAAAAGTTAGCAAAGTTTTTTGGGGTTTTTTTTCATCTCTTTTAAGTAGTATATATTAATTAAATTTGGATTAAGTTAATAAATAAAAAAACATCTAACTTCAGATTTTGTTGTAAACATTCTAAAAACCTTATTCATAGATGATAAATTTAAATATGGCCTTTACACATGAAAAGGTTCCCAACTCGGGATCAGATTCAGATTCTTTCTATTCAAAGGAACAAATCCAACACCATCATCATCATTCTTCAAAGAAAAAGAAAAAAATTCTCACCTTAATTTTGTTTCCCTTTGTACAACAATTTAAGATTTCTGAGAGAGATACATTTTTCTTTTTAATTTCACAAAAAAAAAAAAAATAAAATAAAAGATATTTCTTCCTTCATCTAGATTACAAAGGCTTTCTATGATTTTTTACTTTAAACAAATCTATCAATTCTCCACCTTGTCTTCCATTTAAAAACTAAAAGTCTCTTGAATATTTGAAATTGAAGAAAAAGGACCTTTTTATCCTTCTGTCTATGCTAAATATGTTTATGCAGCAATTCATTTTTAATTAATTCAACCAAATAGTGGGGATTGAATAATAAACCATTTTAATATTATCTTTATAAATAGAAGAATAAAGGTAATTCTGAAAAGTATGCTTGTAGGTAATTATCTGATTAATAAATAAAAATTATCCAAATTCATTTTGCCCAATTGGCTGGGACTGTAGAATACACTAACTGACTGCTACTCTGCCAAAGGGTGTCCTGGATATGACACTAAACAATCTGATGCTGAGGTTCGAGTAATGCTGGAGCTTTGGGGGAATGCGGAGTACCCCTTCATTACCATTGCTTCCAGGTCCATTTTGGCCCAGAGTGGGAGCACCTGAAAGAGTCCTATCTATGGATCAAATAGAACTAAACTGTGTACTTATGCTAAACTGAATTGCTTGAAATAGAACTGTTTTTGCATGCTAAATAGAACTGTTTGACTAAACTGAGTAGCTTGAAATAGAAATATTTTTGACAAACTGGATTTATGCTAAGCTGAATTGTTTGAAATAGAACTTTATTTGTATAAAAATTGGCATTAAATATTCTAAAAAGGTTGATATGCCATAAACCCAAACAAACCAAAACAGATTCATTTTTTTATATTCTGCAGATGATATAAATAAAAATTGAAATCAAGGGTATGAGATACAAGTTCAAATCCCATCAGAGGGTATTTCTTTATTTCTAATCCATGAGGCTTACATAAGGATTATAAAATATAAAATAACTATAGTGTTGTAACAAAAATAAGATGAAAGAAACTAGATAAAAATTAATAATGCAATTCTTCATCAAAGAAATTTGAACAACTTAAAACTATTACATCCAATACTACTAGATATAAAGAATATGATATGGAGAAAATTAGTTAAAGAAGCATAGCTATAAGATCAAAGGTCTCAAAACTAAATTGGAAAGATACTGTACATGTCAGAGAGGTTCCCAAGAATATGGGATGAAACCTAAATCTTATTGAAAGATACTTCTTTACTTTCTGATCTATGCTGCTTACTTAATGATTGTAAAATATAAAAACCCAAGAAGAGTAGCAGTGGGAGGTGGAGGAGGAGGAAAAATAAACTAATAAAAAAAATAATAAGAAGAATACTTCATCTAAGAAATTTGGACAATTCAAGATCAATCTTGCCTCTATATTGGTATGCATAATATTTTTGGGATTAAAGGTTTTAAACTCTTTAATTACCAATCTTAATTACACTATTACATACTGGAGAAAAATCTTTGACAAAGAGTTCTGCTCTACCTGTTTTTAAATCTAACTGCTATTATTCATAATTTGGGGTACCAAATTATTTCTGATATACTAGCATGAAAAAGGATGCAGAATATGGTTTTCAGCCTACCCAACTGGTTATGGGGATGGGGGGGGGTATATATGACACTCATGCATCTTGTTGGTAAGAAGTTATTTGAATAGAATAGGTTCTTGGTTTGTTTGTTGTTTTTTTTTGTTTTTTTCTCCAGATAAAGGGTTCTCTAAACTTAATTTACAAAAAAAAAATAAATAAATGTATAAATATGAACCTCAAACGTCATTTTTTTTAATATACACTAACAGAAAGATCATTCCACTTCAATTTCAAAATTTGTTAAAAAGATCAAATTAAAAAAATTAGAAAAAAAAAGAAAAGAAAAAAGGGGGCTTCAAAGAAAAGCAAAATTATTAGATAATTTAGACCTACATTGAGACTGAAGAAAGTAGTTCATTTTAAAACAATTAAAGCATCTCATTTTACACTTACAGTAAATTTCTACTTGAGCAGAATTAAATTTAATTCCTGCCTTATTCAAAACCAGATGTTCTTTAATTAAAACCTGCTAACAAACACAAAAAGTTGAGGGAAGGCAAAGTGTAAAAACACTTTAATAAGTAAAGCTATTTTAAAAATCAAGCCATAAGGGAGAGAATTTCCTTTAATCAATAAACAACCAAATCAAAATCATTTTGTAGCAAGATTATGACTGCAATTTAAATCATTGTTACTACCAATATATATATATATATATATATATATATATATATATATATATATATATATATATATATACACACACACATTTTTGTTGTAGGTCCAAAGAGAGAATTAAAATATTTTAAAATAGGTAGGTCCACAAAGAGATTTATAGTTTTTGAATTTATTTATCTATTTTATTCTTAAAATAAATAAATTCAAAAAATACAAATCTCTTTGTAGACCTACCTATTTAAAATATGCATATGTATATATATATATATATATATATATAAGAAAAAGGAAGGACCAACATTCATAAAAAAAAAACATAACCAACTGAAAACCATTCAAACTACAAACACGAGTGAGTTCAAGTCTAATTGAATACCCCATTAACAAGGCCTTGTGCCATACATGTTTTCTGACAAAAGCATCAAGCTGGAAACATACACATATGTAAGAACAAAATAAACAAATAAATTCTAAAAAGTACAAATCTCTTCATTTTAATATAGATATAAAATATTCATCTCACACACAAGCTGACTTGTGAACCCTGATAGATTCCTGCTACAATAAGTTGGCGACCATAGTCGAGGGCGACCAGAAGGCTCTCTTTTCAATAGCAACTACACCCTTGATACATACCTTATATTGCTGAGTGTCAAGCAAGGAGGTATCAAGTACCATTTTTAAAGTCTTTGGTATGACACGACCTGGGATTGAACCCAGGTCTTCCAGACCACTGGCAAACACTCTACCCTCTAGGCCACCATAATATTAATGCTTCTATTTCAGTTGAAGTAAAGGATTCAATAGAATCTCTAAGTTATGTTATATTAGGAATTTATATGATTAAGTGAATGCAAATAGCATACATATATATTATATTATATTATATTATATTATATATAATCCTACTCATTTGGTTCCTACCTTCCTGCATGTATAAGAAGGTTACACTTTCAAACAATATTTTGCCTCTTTCTTTCTTTTCAGAGAAGCATATGACAACATTATCAAGTCCTGTTTGTATTACCATGGCAACAAACATTTGTATTATTTTAAGGATTGCTGCCGACAATAAATATTTAAAGTCACATGCATTGTGTTTGACACTACTCTTCACTTTCTATTTCCCTAACAAAACAGTCTGTCTGTGGATGACTATATATAGAAAGTAAAAGATATATATTTGCTTTCTTTTCCTCTATTCATTCCCCAGCTATCATTATTTTATGTAGAAATTATTCATCTCATTTCTATTCCTCTATATATATATATATATATATATATATATATATATATATATATATATATATATATATATAATCCACAGACAGACTGTTTTATTGTATCACAACTCTTCAGTGTGGCTAGACACACGAGGCATTAGTCCAAAAGTGAACATAATAGCACAACGAGCTTGAACTTGCTTACTTTGAGGCCGCAAATCTTTTTGGAATTATACCGCAGGGACCTCCCTGTGGATAAATAGTAATACTACTTAAATTAACTTTGAATTTAAATGGAGTTTGGCTAATAATAGGGTAACTCCCCTTATTTATTTATAAGGAAGAGATGAAATAATTTATATAAACGTGTGTTATGTAAGGGGGAGCATTTTTTTTTTTAATGTATTTTATCATATTTGTTTACTGAAAAAAAATTGTAATATATTTTTTAAATTCAAATTTTAGAAATATTTTAAAAGCTATTTTATTTTATTTATTAACTAAATTTTTTGTGTTCAAGCACAACAAAAGAAAACTTTATTGAACAAAGAAAAAAAAAAAAAGAAGAAAAGAAATGAAATAAATTTCTGATTTTATTTTGTTGTCTTCAAATATTTTTTAGTAAAACTTATATCTACTGAGGTATGTTTAATATGTTTTTATTTAACTAAATCCTAATTTTTCAATAAGCTCAATCTGTTATCAAGTTCATTATCATAAAAACTTAAAATCAAACATTATGAAGATCTATAAATATCTGCATCAAAATTAAGAAAGAGGTCATATGAAAAAAAAAAAATTCCACTGATAATCCCCATCTAAGCTACCTTTTAATATTCCTTGAAGATTTTAATCTGTGTTTGAATGAAAAATATAATTCAAAGCCAATATAAATCAGTGTAAAATCAGAAGAACAAGCAACCAAGTATATATTTAGAAGTAAAGCAACCAATATGCTTGAATCTACACTGAACACATTCAAAGCAGCCACAGAGTACTAACATATATTATCACATCAATAACCATAAAAAAGACATAATGTGGTTGGCCAGTCAATTTTTACACTCTTTGATAAAAGTGATCAAATAGTGACTATACACACCTGTTGTTTGTCAGTGAAATGGTGGCATGAGAATTTAAACAGTTCAAGTAAAGTTTCTACTGTTCAAAGATTGTAAACTAATGGAAATAAATAACATTTTTTTAACCAAAAACTACACAATGGATATTTTACATATTTATAACAATTTCAAATATCACTGAAATTATAATTTTATTGAACTATTGTAAATGTAAAACACAGTGTAATGGTTATCTCTGTAGGAAATGGAATCAGTAACCATAATTTAAATCCTGGACAAGGATGTTTGCATTTTCTCTTGTGTTAATGCCCTTAGAAAAAGCATGAATCCATTTGGTTCTCCCAAAATCAATGGGAAAATAGTAGGGTTGACTGACTTCTAGTCAAGTAGTGTAAAAGAAGGAAAACTCAGCTCAGTCAGGATATGACACAAGGTCAATTTTTAAGCAGAGTTTAGCAGGTTTGAATTCAGAGTTTTCCTTCTACTAGAATAGTTGCCTTACCAAGGCTGAAGAACCTAGTCTGCCCTACTATTTACCCATAGCTGGAGGGAGAATAATTGGATTCATACCTTTCCCAAGGGTATTAGTGCAATGCAATCAGTCTTGTCCAGGATTTGAACTTTTGTCGCTGTGTCCATTTCCTACGACGATAACCATTACATCATGGACACCTTTACGCCACTTGAAAAATTGACCTTAGGTCACATCCTGCCTGAGGCAGAAGGGTTGGATGAATACATATAGCACACATAAAAGTATATTTTAACAGAAGCCCCTTTAATTTTTGTCTGAATTTCTGACAAAAGTGTTGTACTCCCTACATAATGGACTCACTCTCCTCTATACATGTCAACGGAGCGCTGACCGGAGTTCACCAGAGTTGATCCAAAACCATGTGACACAATCACGTGATAGCACTTGCATAGTGGACAATAGTCGCAACCCAATTGGACTCTCAGCTTCCGACTAACTAACTACTGTCTAACCTAGTTCACTTGTATCTGGTTTCTGTTACTTGAATATGTTTTTCTTTCTACCTTTTCGTGTTCCCTGTGTCTTTCTTTTATTAGCATCACAACACAAAGAGATACCATTATGTAGTCAGACTAGTGTCCTTATCTTAGTTGTTATCACAGTCACAACATTTGGGTTTGGCTTTATGGCATATCAACCATTGTAAGTTATTTAATGCCAAATCTGGTTTATACATATATATTAGATATATATGATTTGTAAACAAATCAACAAAGTGTTCCTTGTATCACTAACAATTCAATTAAATATCAGTCATTTGTTTACACAGTTAAATCATCAAGTTCTATTTCAAACAATTCAATTCAGTATAAATCGTTTGTTTGCAGTCAGTTTAAATGTCAAACAGTTTTATTTGACAGATAGGACCTAATCAGGTTCAACCAGAGTGGACCTGGAAGCAATGGCAATGAATGGATACTCCACATTCCCTAAAGCTCCACCATGAGATTCTTTAATGTCATATCCAGGACACCCATTGGTGGGGCAAGACTTGCCCCTCAGCAAAGATGGAGTGGGTGTATTTTACAGCCCCAGCCAACTTGACTTTTCCAAGTGGAGTAAAGCTGATGTGAATTTGGAGTTTTCCTTCCCCTAGACTTATTGCTGTACCACAGCTAAAGACCCTAGTTTTCCCTACAATTTACCCATAGTTGGGAGGGAAGAACAAATGGATTCAAGATTTTATCAAGGGTATTAACATGAAGTTAAACAAACTACCTTATCCAAGAATTGAACTGTTCACCAATTCCATTTCCTAACACAATAACCATTACAACATATGCCTCTGTAAAGTACATGGTAAAAGTATATTTTAACAGTAACTATATAGATATAACCCTTTCAGTGCAGCATTTTCCAATTTTTGGTAACCCCTAGTGCTGCATTTTCATGGTAACAACCCGAGTGAAAAAATAAGATGAAAATAGTCAAATTTGGTGAAAAATACAAATCAACAAATAGAACATAGTACACAATTCAGGCATATTTGCATATGACATGGCAAGATAAATTCAACTATAGCTATACACATTAATGAAAGGGTTATAAACACAACAGATAATTTATAAAAATCTCTAAATTATTATTACAGTAACACAAAAGAGAGAACAAAAAGACTGCATTTCATACAGAGCATTGTTATGACTGCAGCTACACAACTTAAACATAGAAACAGCTGGCAAATTAAAGCTATATACTCAAGAGTTCACTTGTTTTTTTTTTACCTCTTAATTTTATTTAACCCTAACCATAAACATTAACTTGCCAACCAATACAATCACTAATGATCACATATACAAATTTCTTACAAGCTTATTCAAAAGAGTGCATCATTTCAAAAGGCTTATTCAGTATTCAAGTCATTATGGATTGTTTGCTAGATAATTGTGCATTCTACTGGACTAGGAACAAGTTCAATTATATATATATATATATATATATTTACTTATTTATAAAATTGAACTTCTTTGTGGTTATTTTTTTATTGTTCCCAATGAGTTTCAACCTTAGATCATCATCAAGATAAAATTTGACCATTTTATGATCTCTGTTATCACAGACACCTAGTAGTGCGCTCTCTACTTGGAAGATATCTTTTAATCATTGGTGGGTGTTTCAGATTAGCCGTTAGTATTTGGCTCAGATATTTAACTTAGGTATTTTTATTTAGGAGTTTGCAGGTTCACCCAAATTTGTCCATTCTATTTCAAATTTGAGTTTTGAGAATAGTTCAGTTTTATGTTGGAGTCAATATTTCAAGACATTATTATCATGACATATTTCAATGCATATTTTTTTCTTTAATTATTATTCTCTGATGTTGAACTTTGTATCTCTGTTAAAACTGTGACTGTTTGAGCAGAAATTTGTGTGTATACATACATACATACATACATACATAATTAAAAACAAGAAAATTTATAGATATACTCCATTATAAATTTTTTTCACCAGCTTATTAATTGGGTCTTTAGATGGGTTTGAATAGAAATTTGTTTTTTTTTTACCTGTTAACTTCAGGGAATACATTTCACCTTACATAAGGTTCAAAGAGTCATATATATATATATATATATATATATATATATATATATATATATATATATATATATATAGGTAGCGGAAAAACAAATACCAAATACAATCCCACACAACTTCAGGAGCCATTGTTTTTACACTACCTTCATACTGTCAGATTTTGATCCATATTTACTTTCATATATATATATATATGTGTGTGTGTGTGTGTGTGTGTGCTTAGGAAATCTTCCAATATATAATAGGTAAATACATTGTTTCTTTACGCCCAACTGTTCTTCAGTATTAATCTTTTTTATTTTTATTTCTCAATTTCCAGTTTAAAAGTTTTTATTCAAATTTCATTTAAAATTTTGGATTTATTTAAAAAAATTTCTATTTTTAATACATTTTTTAAGAATCTAGCTGTAGTATTATCTTAATTCTATTTGTATTTTGATTTAAATTTAATCAAAGGTGTAATTGTTTGAAATTTATCAATAACTATGTTTATTTAAATCTTTGAAAGTTATCAGATGATATTGAATACTTTATCCATCATTTTAATCAGTTGAATTTTAGATTTACTTTAGATATTTCAATTTTTAACTAATGATATATTTTGCCCAGTATGTTGTTTTTTATATATGATTATATATATTAGCCATGCACTGAGCACTATTTGGATTATCCAAACTTTTATATATGCACACACTGTTTTATTGTTGAAGTAAAAAAAATTAAGGTAATAAAAAGCGTACATGTGTGTGCACAAACACATACTAGCATATACAAGGTGGAACTCAAGTAACAGATAATCAATAACAATGTAAACACTTATTAAATAACAGCTTGTCAAAGTTAACAAAATCATATATCATATTACTACAGTCGCATCCTGTATATTTTCCCATCAACCTTTTTCTCAGATCTTTTGAGATAAATGCATATTTCTTACAAGTGCTAGAGTTTGAACCCAGATAAAAGCTAAAATCAGGAATGCTGATTTTAAAGACAAGCAGGCCAACTTCACTTGGAAGATTATTACAATACAATTTTTCTATCTTACCTACATTAAGTCTTGTTACTAAGACTAACTTTCTGAATATCAAATAGCTTGAGCAATATTAACTAACCTGATTCTGTTCACATGGTAATCAGTTATTGAAAATTAAGAGACAAATTAAAGACACTGTAAAAATTCTAAAGATAGTCATGGTGTTTAAAAGAATCATAATCAAAGGTGAAATAGAATAGTTAGGTATGGAGATAAGCTGAACACTATAATCTATGAGATGAAAACAGGGAACGCATTTGGAAAATGAGAAAAATCAAGGAAACAGCATATATGAAGATGTCAAAGAAATGTATGTCAGATTAGTATGGTTTTTAACTCTCTGTAGCTTCCAATAGTCAACAAAACCAGGAAACTCAGAAAGGATTTCTATTATCTGAGAATAAGTTTGTGCAAAAATGTGATACTTTTTTTATTCAACCAAAGAAAGATACCAAAACAATAGTCTTTCAAATAGAGGAGCATATGATAACTGAAGAAGGCTGGAGAATGTACCAGGCAAAAGATCTCATGAACAAATATATAATTTCAATAACTCAAATGATTCTTAGAATATTTATTTCAGTAACAAAAAAAATATCAATGTTTCTAGACATTGTGTAAAAAAAATCAGGGTTCAATTAAGATATTCATTTGTGATTTTATAAAAATAATCTACTTCAAAAGTGATAAATCTTCATGACTACAAAGATATACATATTCCCAAATGAAAAAAAAAATACTTATCCTATAATATTTGTATTTATTTATATAATATTGTATAATATTTGTAATATAGATTTCCTGCACTAAATAAGAGAACTATTATCAATATTGAAAAAGTGCATTATTAGGAGAGAGATTATATAAAAAAAATGAATATGTATTATATAAATCATTTTTACCATCATATTACAGCAAATTTATTAATGAGTAAATATTAATGAGTGTATATATAAAATATGAAACAAATATTCACAGAATCTATTCAGTTATAACTTTTTTTTTGTCAAACTATCTTCAGGACAATGTTAATATATGTTCTGTTCCAAAATGTATATGATGGTTTGGTTTTATGTCACATCAACCATTGTAGGTTATTTAATGCCAAATTCATTTTTATATGTATAAACAGTTTTATTTCGAACAATTCAGTTGAACATAAGTACACAGTTTAATTCTATTTGACCCATAGATAGGAACCTATCAGGTGCTACCACTTCGGGCCAGAGTAGACTTGGGAGTGATGGCAATAAAGGGGTATTCCACATTCCCAAAGCTCCAGCATTTCTGTAGCCTCACTATCAGATTGTTTAGTGTCATATCTAGGACACTCATTAGGGGAATCTTACTCCTCTGCAGAGATTAAGTCAGTGTATTCTGCAGCCCCAGCCGACTGGGCCATGTATGTGATGTAATTAGTGTCTGAAAAAAAAACAACATTTTTTTTAAACAGTATACTATTAACCATAATAGAACAATAAGAACTTTTCTTAATCAGAAAAAAATATTTGATAAAGTTATTATAACATCTTATACTAACATTGCTCTGAAGATGGTTTTAAAAAAAAAAAAGAAACATGGGTATATAATAATTTATGAGGTGCCTTCAATAATTTTCCAGACTTTTTTTGTATGGGCATTTAAAATTGTCGTAGACAGCAGGGAGATGGTTGAGCTGATCAATTCAGATCCCGCAGTTCTTGATGCTCTGGTGACCTGCGATGAAAGCTGGATCTACAGCTATGACCCAGAGACCAAGAGACAGAGTTTCCAGTGGAAGCATGCTGGCTCTCCCAGACCCAAGAAGGCCAGACAGAGCAAATCTACCCACAAACTTTTGATGATCCCTTTTTTTGACAGCACTGGCATGATCTACATGCACTGGGTTTCCAACTGGACAACAAGGAATACTATGTTGAGGTTTTAAGTGAGTTCAGGAAGAGATTTCGTCAGAAGAGGCCAACACTCTTCAAATCAGATCAGTGGCATTTCCACCAGGACAATGCACCACTCCACAATTCCATCCTTGTCAGAGACTATTTGACCAAGATGGGCATCAAGACAGTTCCTCAGCCTCCCTACAGTCCAGACCTTGCTCCCTGTGACTTTTGGTTATTCCCTAAGCTCAGAGGCTGTTGTTATGAGACAATTGAGAAGATGAAAGAGGCGGTGATGAAGGTCACACAAGAGGACTTCCATGGAACCTTCCAGAAGTTGTTGGAATGGTACAACAAGTGCATTGCAGCTGGAGGAGATTACTTTAAAGGGGACTAGAGTTTCATGTGTGTACTATCAATGAAAGTGCCCATGCAAAAAAGTCAGGAAACTTATAGAAGGCACCTCGTATAAATAAATAATGAATAGATCCCCTGAATATATATTTTTTCATATTAACATACCATCAGATTTATTTGCATTTTTCTTTGATTTTATATATATATATATATATATATATATATATATATATATATATATATATATTATTATTATTATTATTATTATTCTTCCATCTTCACAGATGATTGCTATTTCTTGATCCTCCAGGATCATCTAAACTGATGCATTTTCAACTGTGTCCTCTCAGATAATTTCATTTAGAAAAAAGTGTGTGTGTGTGTGTGTGTGTATGTGTGCCTACATACACACCCACACAATCTTGGAAAAAAATCTTTTAGAAGTATTTATGTTTTCATTATTTTTTAGATGATTTCTTTGATGTTTTTTCCAGGAAAAAATAACCCAGAAAAATTTATAATAAAGGAATTTTTTAATGAATTTCTTTTTTAAATTAATTATAATGAAAACTGGACTTGACAGTAATCATCATTGTATATTAATAATAGGGCTGTATTTGAGTAAGCACAAATCTATAATTATAGATACAAAATCTATATATACATTCACAGTCATGTGTGCCAATTCACATATGAATTATTATTTGTATGCAAACACATAATTCCTTATACATTTTGACAATTTCTGAATAGCCTTACAGATGAGTTTACACTAGAAACCCAGCAGAACTAACTCCCATGGGATATAATGAACTAAACACATGAGAGACCCCAATAACAAAAGAAAGACAGAGGCAAAAATCATAGAGCAGAAAAATTGTTGTGCTTAACTGCTTTACAAGTTATTTTGTTGTAACATAATTTATTTAGTCAGGTTTTTGTTATGAAAATACAGCTAAGATAGTCTAACTTAGAGAATACAGTAATTTGCTACCTAATAATAATAGTGCAAGATTTGCATCTATGCTCATTCTGATCATTAAGATTTAGTAGCCATTAATTAAACTCAATGTAAAATCATCTACTGTTTATAGAATTTATATTATAATGAATTACAAATAAATAAATACAAGGAACTATTATATAATTATCATTTAATAGCTATCTTGTAAAATTATAATGATCAAGATGAGTGTTGCAAATTGGATTAGAAATTGCTTTATTCTCTAAGTTAGAGCCTTTTAATACTGTGCCTTTTTTTTTTTGCTGTTTTATAACATATAAACCTTACAAAATAATGATATTATAATATAACCATTTTATGGTAAATCATAAAACTCATAACATTATATCTAAACCATGAGAATGTGTGCAAAAACTTTGAAAGAAAATTAAGGCCATTGAAAGCTTCCAAAAAGTTTCACAAAAATGTTTAATTGAAAAGGCAAGAAAAAATACTTCCCTTTGATCTGCAAAGATAATAAAGAAAACTTTGCATTCCTTTATTAAGCTTCCAGACACAAAATTAACAAGTATCAACATTTTTAATTCATACATTCTATACGATATGTTATCTTCTATCATTAGTTATTAGTTAACCCATTCATCATATCACTTGAAATAATGGATATCTAATATTACTTATTCCATAAAAGATATCCAAGTTTATTTTTCTTAATCAGTCATTCCCAAAGATAATGATCACTGGTGAGAAGGGAGTTGTGAAAAAATGGGGGTTGAGGACAAATGGTCAGTTGGGCAACATCAGAAACAAGGGAGTTTTTGTTTTTTCTACATACATATATATATATATATATATATATATATATATATATATAGATAGATAGATAGATAGATAGATAGATAGATAGAGAGAGAAAGATAGCACAAGTGTGTATTAACAAATAACTTCTCACCAGCAAAGACTGTCAGAGGAAGTGTGGAGGCATGTGATGAACAAATGAGAAACTAGATGTCCCCTCACTTGATAAATTTTGTATTTTTAGGTTTAGCAGTTGGATTTCTTGAGTACTATAAAGTGGGCCTGTTTTATTAAGTTTTAACATTTCAGATGTCACTTTTAAAAAAAAGGCTTCAATAAGAGCATTTTTTTTTAATTTTTATTTTTTAATCAATGACAAAATGTCACTATTTCTTAAGTAACACACATGCTTTACAAATAAATAATAAGATTAATAAAGTTATTCATGAAATCATGCTTTTATTTAATTTTGTGGTTCAAAGTCTGAATGTTATACCTTGGTGACATAATCAGGATAGGATATTCACCACAGACCAGTGAGATCAGACTGGCCAGCAGACAATGTAATGACTAGTAATTATTGCAAAGGTCTAGGCCCTAGGTAAGTATAATCATAGATTGAGTGTTAGAATAGTGGCTTAAAATTTGCAATAAACCTGATATGAAAACACGTGTGTTTTTATCATATGCATGTTGGATGTGTTTTGGGAACCAAGCTGGCTTTAACCCAAAAAGCTTTTGGGAACCAGAGATTTAAATGCTTTTAATCCAATTTACAAAATCTCGAAAACTAAAAATAATGTTTAAATAATGTTTCCCTTCTGGGAAAATGGCAATTATTTTGCTTGTGTTAATTGTGATGAGGTTACCACTCCTCCCACGAGTAAAATAGTTGGCCAATAGACTCATAGAAACACCTTGGGGTTTTGGGATATGTATTATACTCCAGTAGATCATATGGAGGGCTAGATTACCAAAAGTTAAGCTAAATCAAAAAAAAATGTTGGTTGGTTAGTTGGTTTTACAACTTATCAACTCTTGATGGGTTATTTAATGCCAAAGTCAGGGTTTGTTGTAGGTATGTTTTTCCCCAAACATTTTCTATGATTTCAACTAACTATTCCTATTTAATAATAATCATTTGTTTGCACACAGTTATATTTTAACTATTCTTATCCAATACTAATAATTTGCACACAATTATATTATTTCAAGTAATTATATGGTTTCAAGTAATTGACAATAATACGTTGTAAGCAATTATAGCTTCAAGTAACTATAAATAAAAATAATAAGTATGAATAACTAGTGAGAACTGAACTCACTAGTAATGGCCTGTTAACCTAGTTTATTAATCACTATACCACACAAGGTGCCCCAAAAGTAGCAGTTTTAAAAGCAAGACAAAAGAATATGAGTTTATTTCTCTCACCAAGTAGAGACTGTTTTGTTTAAAGTCTTTGGTTAAAATGACTTCTCTTATAACTTGAACAATACTACACTGGTTATATATATATATATATATATATATATATATATATAAAGTAAGTAAAGTTGGTGACTATAGTCGTGACAATCCAAAGGCTCCCTTTTCATTAGCTACTACATTGAGGTATAGAGGAGGCTGCTACTCTTTCCCTGGATTGTTCCACTTTACCCTTGATTCATACCTTATAATGCTGAGTGCTAAGCAAGGCCAGATCAAGTACCATTTTTTTAAGTCTTTGGTACTACTCAACCTAGGACTGAATGCTGATCTCCTGGGTCATTGGTGAACACTCTGGCCAATGGGCCATTCACACACACACACACACACACACACACACACACACACACACACACACACACACACACACACAGTGAGAATCCTTTAATACGATACATACTGGCCATAAATAAATACACCACGAATAGATTTTTATGGAGAAAAAAAAAGGGTAATTTTCTTCTAATCCAAAGAAACCAGGATTTCTATTATTTCTAGTGGAACATTATACAATCAAAATAGATATTATTAGTTATTGTTTTTCACCAAACTCTACAGTATTAAAGATGTAACTAAAAATAAAATTAAAGTACCACTATATATAACCAAAAATAAAATTGCATTACATACTTATTTTTGGATTGCTACATATCCCTATATTTGATAACAGTGGCTAGGCAAAGCACAGACAACCACACTCTGATCTAAGGAAAAGTGCTGATCTATACATAATTAATCCTATCTTTTTTATTGGAACCATACTAGCAATTATATATGTGGATAATATAGCATTTAATGAATATTTTATAAATGGAGTTCAGCAGAATGGGCTCCCAGATTTAAAATTGTCATTGAACAGGTGCTAATAGTGGTGAGCAGGTAGGAGCTATATCTTTAAGCAGCAGTAGCAGCAGCAGCTATGCCATTTCAATTGTCATCATGTAAGAGAAGAATGAACGTTGTGCTTTTGTGATTGAAACTCATCTCTGTACATGGTGATATCTTGTGGCCGACTCACTCACCAGATCTATCCCCTAGTAATTTTCTCTGGAGATATGTAAAAGCCCAAGTCTTTAAAAGTAGACCACAAACAACTGTCAAAATGACAAATAGAACGATTTCATTCATCATGAATTTGCAGCAATAACAGAGGCAGAGGCTTCAGAAATATATAGCGTTTGAGGGCAAGCATATGGATGATATAATCTTAAAGAGTGATGACAATAAGATTGGGGGGAAAGGCAAATATTGTTCTTTGTTACAATAAAATTAAATTTTGGTTTGGTTATATGGCATATCAACGATTACAGGTTATTTAATGCCAAATCCTGTTTATACATATATATTAATTATATCTGATTTGTAAACAGATTTTGTTGATAACATTTTTAAAAGAGACTGAGTTCATTTTTTCTTTGCATTGATTATAAATAATTTCATCTGTTTACACACAGTTAAATGGTTCCAAGTATTGCTATGTATCACAAACAATTCAATTAAACATCAGTCATTTGTTTACACACAGTTTAAATGTCAAACAGTTCTATTTGACCCAGAGTGGACCAGGAAGCAATGGCAATGAAGGAGTACTCTGCATTCTCCTAAGCTCCAGCATTACTGGAACCTCACCATCAGACTGTTTAATGTTGTATACAGGACACTCATTGGTGGTGGTGGTGGGGTCTTATAACTTGGTAGAGATGAAGTTAGTGTAATTCTACAGCCCCAGTCGAATGGGCTGATTAAATGTTGACTTTTTTTATTTTTGTTCTAACCCTGAGAGATTATTCTGCCAGATTTGGTACTCTATCATCATTTATCATCAAGGCCTACTGACAACACAAATTCTCTTGACACTCATCATCCATCACTAGCAGTCATCACTCTTAATAAATCCTCTAGTCAGCATCCAGTGTCCACACAGAACTCATGAATGTAAGTTTCTACAGGTTGGCCAACACTAGCATGTCCATATGTAGGAGTCCATCGGAGAAAGATGCTGATGAGTTCATCTTTACTTCTTCAGTAGTACCCAGCATGTCTTACCAATCTTACTTGGTTTTTGAGATGGGAGGTACAGCTGCTGTTTTGTAGGGTGCTGCTTCCAGGATTTGTTTAAAATAACATGCAGCATCCTTGTGTAGTTCTCATCAAGCTTTTTCTCTAATTGTTTCATTAGTCTTAGTAGTGCAACCATACAATAGTACTGACATGTCTACAGCTTGAAGAAATTCCCATTCTATTTCATCAGCAAGATCAGATTTTTTTTATGTTTCAAAATTAAGATATTATTCTGCCAGACCTTGTGTGCAATACTTTTTTAAAATTTTGTCTTTATATTAAAATATTATATACATTTTTAAAACATCAATGATATTGAATTATAATCTTTCATTTTATTGAACTTATCACAGCTGCCATTACAAACCATTGACATTCACTACTGTGCACAGAGGAAGAAAAAAAAACAAACAAATCAATAATCCCTTTTAGCTCAGAAGATGATGTCATTGCTCAGCTGGTCTTTGATTCTTTGCTTTTAGCATCCAGCTGTCACCACAGAAGTTGACAGGGTTGAATTAATATAAAGTCTTCCTCCAAACCAATCATAGCAGTTTTAGTAGATTCCTTGGGGACCATCTGTGACTAGTGGTGGTCATTGGATATCAGGGACTTTTGTTTGTATTCTTATCAAAAATATATTCTACCTTATCTTTCCTATCTGTCCTGAATGAATCAGCCTATTGCTTTATTTTTTGCTTGGGGGAGGGGTACTCTTATACACATAAGTAAAAAAAAAAAAAAGTAGTAAAGTTGTTGACCTTAGTTGAGGGTGACCCGAAGGCTCCCTTTTCAATGGCTACTATACCGAGGTGTAGGGGAGGGCACTACTCCTTTCCCTAGATTGCTCCACTTTACCCTTGATCCTTACCTTATAAAGATGACTGTTAAGCAAGGCAGAATCAAGTACTATTTTTTGAGTCTTTGGTATGACTCGACCTGGGATTGAACCCAGTCTCCCAGACCATTGGCGAACATGAACACTTATTCTTTAAAACATTAGTTTCTTTAATATTTGATGAGATACATATATTACAAATATTATTATTGTTATTAGATATTCAAGACAATCATAACCGTAGCAACAACAATATAAAAATTAAAAGGAAATGACTAAATTAGAAATATGAAGTACATGTGATTTAACAGTTATCATAAAAGAAAATGGAATCAGCTATTTGCATTTCACTTCATGCTAATTGCCTTGCGAAAGGCATGAATCCATCTCTTCTTTTTTCAGCTATGGGTAATAGGACAGAATGGGATCTCTAGCCTTAGTAGAAAAACCAGTCTAGAAAAAGGATAACTGAATTCAAACCCCCTACCAAAACATCATGAAGCAGTGTGGCTGGGTAAGGCTCATGAATTACCATGGAAGGCCTGAGTACCTCAAGCTATTAATCTAGGAGTAAGAAAACTGACTTCAAACACATCTTGCTCATGGCTAAGGGGTTAGATAAATACATACAATATAAAGCTTCATTATAATGGGGTTCTATTAAATATAAAATGAAGTGTATGTGAATTTACAAAAACAGTATCCCCACCCCCTGCCAGTGAAGAGTACTTTTGCAATATTCTTTGTTTTACTGAGAATAGCACTTGCATAGCATTGAACTCCATATACTAGTTTTATTGATACAGCTTATATAAGAAAGATATATAGAGATTATATAATCAGTTACCTCACTCTGTATCAACATGCACTACAGTAACTTTAGTATTAACAAAAGAATCCTTGAGTTTGCAAATATCTCCACCAAGGTATGTCCATCAAATGTTGAAGAGAGAAGACTACCAAAGATTTTACTGTTCAGTGAACAGTTTTCAGGTTAGTTAAATAAAGAAGCACCATAGAAGAGCGATACATTTTAACAGCATATCAAAACCATCTGGGGTCATTTTATGTTTAGAGGTTAGGAAATCATTTATATTTACATTTTTTTTATGTAGTTGTTTCTTCAGAGTGTTTTTTTTTTGCACATAGTCATATGACATCAATTGATAGCATTACTAGCTAATACAAAGAATTTGCACACAATTGTATGGCTTCAAGCACTCCGATGTAATACTAATAATTTATACACAATTATAATTGTTGGAATTAGGGTAGCCATCTTCTTTCTGATTTAGCAATACAAGATACTCCTTTTAAGTAACAAGGCTGCATAAAGTCAATAGTCTGTTAACGTGCCATTGTTTACATGTGAGTTAGTGGCGTCTGATTGGACAATTTACGGCTTCCATTTTAGTCGCCTTTCATTGGCTAATCTACTGATGGGAAAGTCCATAAATATTTGCAGACAATTTATAGACGGCCGACACACACACACAAGAGACCCCAAACAATCCAACACGCCCCCCCCCGGTGGTTTATGATGGAATTTTCCACCTTTAAAAGAAATACATATTAAAATAAAAATAGGAATTAATTTTTCTTAATTATTAGTATCAGTACAATTTTGTTTAATCAACACAAAAACACAATTAGTGATTAACTTTTTTTTTCTTGTTAGGGTTAGCTGACTGGTTTATTGTCATATCCCAGACACTTATTGGGGAGAGTTTTACCCCTCTGTTGAGATGCAGTTGATGTATTCTTCTACTCCAGTTGACAGGGCTAATCTTTACTAAGTTAAGAATCAATTACATACTATAATTTTTCAGAAAGTGTTTAATCTTATTCCCATCATTAGCTTCGTGAACATGTCGGCTACATTTTTCTGTTTCAGTGTGTTCTAAAAGAATCGACCCTTTATTTATTTCATCGCTTAAACTGAAATTTTATATCAATATCTTTCAATCTTTGCTGAACGTCTGGGTTTTTTGCCAAAACAATACTGGACTGATTATCACAATGAATAGTTATTGGATTCTTAAGCGACTCAAGTTCTATCATAGTTCTCAATAGTGCTCTAAGATACAAGGCTTCTTTGCTTGCTATTCATATAGCTATAAATTCCACTTTGCATGTTGATAAAGCGACTGAATTCTGCTTTTTAGATTTCCATGAAATCATTGGGTTATTTTCTGCCAATCAAAAGTAAAATCCGCTTACATTTTTTCTGTCATCTAAATTACTCCAATCTGATTCACAAAACCCCTCCAATTTCAAGGGTTTCTGCAATTTCTTAAATATTAGTGACTGATCGATAGTGCCTTTTAAATAACGAAAGACGTGTTTTACCCTCGTTAAATGGAAAGAATTTAGTTTTGTTAGGTCTTGAGACAACCTAGTAACTATATAACAAATGTCTGATATTGTTGCAACCATTATATATATTAGACTGCCAATAATTTCATGATAAGGTTTGCTTTCAATTAAATCAACTTCATCACATTTTTGTTATATCCATTCCCATGGACTTGAGCGTGGTTTGCAATCTGCCATGCCGAACTTTGATAATATCTTCTCAATATATCTAGATTGATTCATTTTAACAGTAATATTCTCGCATTCAAATTGTATTCCTAAGAAACAGGATAATTGCCCAAGATCAGTCATTTTGAATCTTGAGTTCAGTCTTCTCTTAATTTGCAAAAGGTGTGCCTCAGTTTTTGAAGCTATTAATATATCATCAACCCACAATAAAATGATAGATATTTGATCTTGGACATTTTGAATGTACATGCAAGGGTCAACAGGTGACTGGATAAAATTTTGTGTAGTTAAATAAGTATGGAATGTTTAATTCCAAGTTTGGTCGCTCTGTTTTAACCTGTATAAGGATTTTTTTAAGTTTCGAAACATAATTCTTATTCTTACTTTTAAAGCCTTCTGGCAGCTCAACATATATCTCATAGTCTAAGGTGGCATTTAAATATGCACTCTGAACATCCATATGATGAATTATCAAGTCATACTGGACTGTTTTTTTGCAGTCGTAATCTTATGGAAGCCATATTTGTTGTTGTTGTTGGGGGGTCTCTATAATCTTTACCATATATTTGTGAATAGCCTTTGGCTTCAAAACGGCCCTCTAACCCATGACCTCTGTCACTTTTACTTTTTATACTAAAACAAACACAGACTGCTGATAATATGGGGGGGGGCTTTTTTAACCATTCACAAGTATTATTTTCTACCAAGGAATAAAATTCTTCCCTTATTGCTGAAATCCATCTTTTTGAATCTGGAGAATGTATAGCTTAATAGTAATTATTAGGAATCACATGCATAGCACAGCAGTAATCAACGCCACCAAATTCAACATTTTCTACTACAAAAAAATTGGGTCTTTTTCTCTGTCAGATGGGATAACGGGTTATTTGCCCCTCCCCTTTGGTGTTTAAGTTGACTTTCAGCTCCACAACACATGATCAAGGATTCTGGATCTTCTGTATTATTATCTAGTTTCAAAAGTGTGCTATTATCATAAGAGTCGGTAAATTTCACACACCTAACTTTTTTAATAGCCATTGTTTCTCAAAAGTAAATCCAGTAAGCTGGACTTTGTTTATCATAGCCGACAAAGATGCCTTTTTCTCAATGAGGTTCCAATTTCGTTTTATTTTGTACGTAAGAAAAATAATTTGTGCCAAAAATATGCATCTTATTTAAGTTTGGTTTTGAACCGGTAAAACTTTCATATGGAGTTTTTCTTGTGTTTTTATTGTAACAGCAATTTCTAATAAACGCTGAAGCCATCAATGCATAAACCCACAAGTTTTTAGGCAATTTTGACTCAATAAGGAGACACCTTGCCATAGAAAATAAAGTTCACTATGACTGTTCAGCGGTCCCATTTTAATGCAGAGAATAAGGCACTGACCTCTCATGTTTGATTCTATTAAGTACAAGTAACCGTTGAAAAGGTTCCGAAGTGAACTCCATTCCGTTGTCTCTCCATAAACATTTTACATGGCCGTAAGGGGTGATGTCAGTTAGATATTTCTTTGCTGTGAGCAAAGTGTCAGACTTGTATTTTAAGAACTATAACATTGTAAGGCCAGAATAGTCATCAATAAAATTAATTACATATTCATAACCATCTTTTGCTAAGGGTTGTATGGGCCAGCTAAACCACTGTGTACAAGTGAGAGGATTTTTGTTGCCTTGCAACCCAAAGTCTTATTTCTGTCATTAGACATCTTCTCTTGAATACATATATCACAGTTGATGTAATTTGGTGTTGATTTTATCTTCATTCCTTTTAATTTGGGTAACTTTTTAATATCCAATTCATTACAGTGGTCTAAGATTTTATACCAAGTGTATAAGTCATAAGTGGTATTTCTGGCAGCGGCAATATTTTTCAAATACAGACATCCTCTTTGTGTTATGTTGAAAACTGCTCCATTAGGATAAATTAATTGGTAGTTGTCATGCTCAAAACTTATGTGTGCACCATTTTTTTGTCACCACTTGTACTGAAAATATATTTTGTTTAAAAGTTGGTATATATAAAGCATTTTTTAAGATACATCTACCTACACATGTGTCCTTTGCTATCGCATAGATTTATGCAGGCATCACCCCTTTTTATTACTATGTTGTTTGCTCAGCTGCCGTCAGCCAATTCAACAAAATGGTTCCCTGGTTCAAAATTTTTATCAAAATTTATAAATTTTGACTTATAAGTTATTACATGATTGGTAGCCCTGCAATCAACTAATAAATTAGTATTGTTAAAAACAATATCATATCCTAAAGCAAAAAAATAGGTTTGGCCTTTAGAATAGATTCTTATATTATGACAAAAATCACTTAACCTTCAATTTCTACAATCACATGCTTTGTGTCCCCTCCATCCACAAATGTAACGGATAATATTTGTCTTCCCTGTAGGGGAAATTTTATAGTCCACTCCACTACGCAGAGGTCTCCAGCAATTGTTGTAATTATAATTTGTTGTTTTATAATCATAGTGTGAATGCATATTTACCCAGGTTTATCTCTTGGGTCTATCTTCTAAAAGTCGGTCTTCATTTGTAATCTGTTGGGGAGGAACACATAAGCTCTATTTCTTCATAACTTCTTAAACATATTTTAAATTCAGAAAAAGTCAAGGTTTTCTTCTTCTGAGTTATAACCGTTGTAAAAGGTTTAAAATTTAGAGATAACCCCTAAAGTGACATCCCAATCAGAAGTCCATCGCTTATAACTTCCCTTGCTTCCTTCAGAGCATTAGAAATATTCTGTCCTTATTATATAGTCTATGATAGACTGATTCCAATCTTCTCAAAGATGTTAGCTCTGTGTAGAGGGAAATGACTTTCGGCTTTCCTTTTGACAAATAATGTTCCCTTAATATTGTTAAGGCTTTTCTGCCATGGTTTCATGTATTTCTCATCACTAATAACAGACTTTTATCATCCAAATATTGAATAAGTTCAGCAAATACAGTTGGTCATACCCTGAACACACCTTTTTATTTTTTGGTGGGGTTATCTTAACCATTGACAGGGGATACAGTCATCATAGAAAATGGACACTGGGCTCATGAGTTCAAATCCAGGATGAAGTTATTTGCATTTCACATTGCACTAATACCCTTGGGAAAGATATGAATCCAATTATTCTCCCTTCAGCAAGACTAGTAGAGCAGACTAGATTCTTTTGCCTTGGTTAGGCAACCAGTGTAAGAGAAGGAAAACTCTGAATTCAAACCTGTTAAACTCTGCTTAAAAAGTGACCTTTCCTGAGCAGAGAAGTTGGTAAATACAAGGTGGAATGATAAAATTGTCGCCCTAGAAAAGACAACATGATTCCATTTCCGTTTAATGAAAACTGGTTTACTTTTTTGTTGCAGACCATCTACTAGTTGGCCAGTTGTGTACAAATCCCAAGAGCGATAGGAGCCTTCTATCATGTCTGAAAGTGACACAATGTTCAATGAGTTAGATCGGAGATGCGCCACTGTACAACTCATGCGCTCTACCGATCCAAGTTATGACAACAGGACCATTGCCAGCACCTTCAAAATGCAAATCCGGACGGTTCAATGCTTGAGGGCACAGCTAAATGCATCAGACGAAGCCCAAGGCTGAAGACACCGCCAGGAAGACCCGAACCAAGAAGTTCATGGAAAAGGTCCAGGCAATCATTGATGAAACTCCCAAGTGGTGTGGTGATCCCCTGGTGCAATTAGGTGGCAGACCCTTGGTGTGGCATCAGAACTCGGCACCGGCCCACAAGTCTAAAGAGACCCAGGCTTAACTTCAGAAGGAGTGCTACAACAATTTTATCGTTCCACCCTGTATATACAGGAGATACAATCAATGTATTCTAAGCCTTGTCGCCAGGCAACATAGAAGTGTAAGGATACATTTTTAAAAAATACTTTGAAAAACTACCACTTTATTGGTAAGCACTGAAAGAAAGAGTAATTCAAATGAACTTCTTTTTTGAACAAAACTGCAGCAGAACCAATGTTGTGTAGAAGAAAAACAATAAAACCAGAGTATGAATAAAAATTGATTTTCATCCTACTTCTCAAACCATACCCTACAGGTGCTGTAACAGGACATGCCTGTCCCATATTGGCCTTATCAGCTATCAGCAGACTTGCACCAAAAGGGGAAAATCCCCTTAAGTTTTCATTTGCAAAGCTCAAAACACTTTATATAAATGAAAGATGTGTATTCAATGCAGCACTTTAACCGATAGTAAACACTCAAAATTAATATTGTTCAAGAAATGTGAAAATACTTATGGCTGATAACTAAACACACTTACTTTGATTTGGTTTCTTTATTTAAAGGCATATCAAATTCTGTGGGTTACTTGATACCAAAGCTATTCACAAAGAAGAACAGTAGTGGTACTATTTAACCCATAGCTGGAGGGGGATAAAGGGTTTAAACTTTTCCAAGAGTATTAGTGGGGGGGGGGAAAAACCCACTAAAAAACAATGGCATGAGTGGAGTTCAAACTCACAACATCACAGTCCAACATGTTAGCCATATATATATATATATATATATATATATATATATATATATATATATATATACACATGCACACTATATATATATGAAAGTAAATATGGATAAAATCCGACAGTATGAACTATTTTGATATCCAAGTCCTGATGATGGTTATTGAAACCGAAACATTAACATCGACTTTACATCATAATATATTCACCTATTCGGATTATGTTTTTTTTTGCCACCTTCACACTATATATCTACACACACACACACCATATATAAATTTATATCTACACACACACACACACACACAATCGTACTCAGACTTTAGACTTGTTGATACAAGCACATCTGAAAACTGACCAAACTCAGAATTGTAAGTTTTTATCCTTTTGTATTTTATTTTATAGTTGATACAATCTGATATTAATCTACCTTTTTGTACATGGAGCACTGCATTTTATTGATTAAAAATGGTCTTTGCAGTTAAAACCAATCCAAACTAAAAGACCATTTACAATCTATTTATAAACTTAGTCTATTTTCATAATTATCATTTAAGTGCATATAATTTTTATTCAACAAGGAATATTTTAAGCTATAACTTTTATATGCATTTTTCAACTTCTGCTTTAAAGTTATTAAAGATTATTGCCTGAAAATTATTAAATGAAATCTGAGTGTGTAGTACCTCCCCACTTTATATCCCTGAAAACACTTGAAAATTATGAGAGGGTAAATCAGATAAAAATTATAGTTTCCATTTATTTACCCTAATAATTGTCCACTTGTTTGTGCTTACATTTCTTCAAAGTCTTGTTAGAGTTTTTTTAATTTATTAATGTGACTATAAAAACATTTTGCATCTAAGCTTCTTAAAGGGAGTAAAACTAAGTATTTCATATCTTAGTTAACAGACTAAAGGGAAATTTCACTGGTCAGAAATATAACTGTTTAAATTTTTAATCAATAAATTATCACTGCACATTTATATTATACTATAAGAACTCATGATAACAATAGACTACAACTACTACTATTAAAATTGAGAATGTGGCCCCTTAAAACTAGCACTGTACCAGTAATAGTAGGAGCTCTGGGTATGATCAAGAAAGAGACAAATAAACACATTAAGACATCTGGCAGTCTCAACTATATATGGAATACAGAAAATTGCACTTTGTAGAACTGCTCATCTCCTTAAGAGAGTACTATCAATGTGATTGAAAAATGTCACATAAAAGAAGCAGTAAAAAACAAATACATAGAATGCATATAATCACTACCTTCTCTAAAGCTAGGTCTTCGATAAAGATGCAATGACAGATTGCAAGGAATTGAAAATAATAATAGTATAGTAACCCATAAAAAAAATGATAGAATTGTTTACATCATGGACTGGTATTTTTGCCTAAGATCAGAGTATAGATGAAAATCTGTGATTTCAAAAACTCTTAAAATATCAAATATACAGCTAAAAGCAGTTATTGTTTCAGCGTGTAAAATTTAATATTTCATCAAAAATAAATGCAAAATAAGAAAAAGGAGACATGAATACATAAATGATTAACCGGCTCATTGGCCTAGTGGGTAGAGTGTTTGCCAATGGTTTAGGAGACCTGGGTTCAATCCCAGGTTGCATCATACCAAAGACTTTAAAAATGGTACTTGATACCTCCTTGCTTAACACTCAGCACTATAAGGTACATATCAAGGGTAAAGTGGAGCAATCCAAGGAAAGGAGTAGCGGCCTCCCCTACACCTCAGTGTAGAAGCTATTAAAAAGGAAGCCTTCTGGTCACCCTTGACTACAGTCGCCAACTTTACTTACTTATCTATTGTATATTTGGAAATTTCCACAAGTACAGATACTACACTTTGATCCTAGACAAAAGTACAGAGAAATAACACTTTTACTCGACAGAGAGCATAAACATGCTTTCATCCTAGCAGAAATTACAGAAAAACTATATCGTTTATTTTATTATTGGAAGCACTGAGGGCATAATTGTTATCTTCATAGGAAATGGACCCAGCAACCAGAGTTCAAATCCCAGGTGGGGCCGTTTGCTTTTTACATGGTGCTAATACTCTTGAGAAAGGTATGAATCCAACTATTCTTCTTCTTCTCCCTCCTGGATATAGGTAAATAGTAGGGCATACTAGACTCTTTAACTTAGGTATGACAACTAGACTAGAAGAAAGGAAATTGAATTCAAAGCCAGTTGTACTCCATTTAAAAGAATTGACCTTGTATGGAATCCTGCTCAGAGTGGAGGGATTGAGTCAATACATATACTCTTCATTGTTATAAGATAAAATAAATAGTTCTATGCAGATGAATTTTATGATCTACATATTTTATTTGTAAAAATCATATTTTGACTTTTTTGAAGCACTTCTGTTTTTCTAAATCTGCAATAAAAAATTATTACAGGTTCATATTTGGTCATTTTTCTCTATCCTTTCAAGTGGCTAGTTTCTACTTTATCGTAAGCTCTAGCCACCTTCACGATCAGATCTATATAAATTTGGTATAGTTTGTCTATGAGGCAGGGATTTTTATGGACTAGAAAGTCTTCTTGACATCCAACCCATCCATAAAGTGTAGAATATTGGTCAGCTTGCAACCAGCGGTAAGTGGACTGCCTATTTACCAAGAATGTGTAGGTGAATAGACACCTATCATGTAAATGTGTTTGACAGGTCCATCCTAATAAAGTGGACCAATCTACATGCTGCACAGGCACTCTCCTATAAAAGAGGTGAACTAAGTTGGCTAGCTTTTCAAAGAGGCAGCCATGGGCACCTCTGGTGGTGTAACGGTTAGCAAGCTAGACTAGCAAACCTACACAAGTGAGTTCGAGTCTCATTGGGCGCCCCATTCATTCGGCCTTGTGCCACATTGAAGCAAAGAGCTTCGTAAATTACTCAATGTTACTTCATGTTACTTTTGACTTCTACAGGTGAGTGTTGTTTATTGTTATTCTATATAACGGTGAAGTTTAACAGATTTGAATTCAGAGTTTTACTTTAACTAGAATGGCTGCCAAACATTCTCTCTTCATTTCGATGCTAACAACAAGAATCACACACAAGTATATCCATTTCCTAACGAGGGGGGAGGGGGTCTATCACTCCAGCAAACTTGTTGTACCACACATGATACCATGCTTTGACATAAGTATTCATACAACTTTTATTCTATTAAGGATTCAACTTATACCAAATGTATTCTTTTAGTATTTCATGTTATTCTTGCATTTATTCAATTTAGTTTGCTCAGGCAATAAATAGGTTGTTGATTTATCTTGAATTGTTTTACATTGTTTAGGGTGAGGAAATATTAAACCCTAATACATTTCCTTTGCTCTAAGTGTCCAAACTGTGTTCCTCAGATTCAAATAATTGTGGCGATGAGTTTTTGTACACAAATACTACTAATATACCAAGACAAACCTTCAAATCATCAATACCAAAGCCCACAAACCTAATTCTCAGTCTATAGCTGTTATATTTAGCATATGGTAGCAAGGAAAAGACAAACACAGGTTGAAAGTTTTTAAACAATTATATTAACAAAAAGGTGTGAAGCCAGAGTTCATTGACAGTCATGTATGTTATACGTTAAGAAACTCACTGGGTGGGTATGGTGGTATAAGGGTGGTAAGGGTATCATATGATCTTGGTGGCAGTAGCAGTCGTGGACAGGGTGGCGTTGTAGCTAAGTCAGCAGTTGTTCACAGCAGGTAGTGTGTCAAAAATCCGTCAGAGTTCAGATGAGTTCTTAATGGCCATAGTGTGTTCTTCCCTTCAACCCTCAATAGGCCAGTCTGACGCCTTTAAAGATTTTCACTGTTTAAATAGCTACCCTTTGGATCAAGTCGGTTCTGGGAAATTTTTTAGGGGGAAGATTTATGATTAACAAAATACCCTTTTTCAGCCAATGTGAATTAATTTCTTGCATTCTCGCCCAAAAGCACTGCGCGGAGCCTCTTGCGCAAAGACACATTTTATTTATTGTCTTGGCAGCAGCCGCCAGGCTAACATCCGATCGAATGCTACCCTTCTCTAGCCACGTGTATGTTTTTGAATGAAATCGTAAATCAAGAGAAATCTGAATCCTGGTATATAACATAACCTAATTTTCTTTCAAATTTGATTCACACACACACACACACATATATATATATGAGAGATTCTCAATACACTTAACCCAACACTTCTCAATAGATTATATATACTGAACATTATACCATGAAAAATTCAAATGAAAATTCAGCTAACTTATATTAGCTTGTTGACTTGATTAATAACCTCTGTGTGTGAGAGTGTGTTTTGTACTTCCTTTCTTGTTTTTAATATTTTCATCTATGGTGTTACTTGTTGAGAAAAAGTGAATAAAAATCAACTAAAATCGTGTTCTTATAAAGACAAATGTTCTTATTTTTCCTGTGTGTTCCCACCATCCCTTTTGTCTCATTTTCATGAAAAAGAAATCTATCAGCAGGAACCATTTTCTTTTACTAAGCTCACTCACACTAAAAATTAAGCTTTGAAATAATATCAAGGTTTCGAGTGGATAAAATAGCCTACAATGCTCACTATTTGAATCTAACATTACTCATGTAAACATACAATATCTTCTGATTTAAATTTGAATTTCTTTTCTCTAAATTTCTCACCTGTTGTATATGTTCTTTGAATCTTCTTTTAATCAATGAATGTAAAAAGTTTGATTCAGAGCACTAGATACACACACACACACACACACACACACACACACACACAAATAATGGACATTTTTCTTATTCTACCTACTGGGTATTTATTACCCACCACAGTGCTGAAATGTGATACAAGGCTATTTTAATGAAGAGAATAAGCAGGAACCAATAACTGATATTCTGCTGCATTTGCCATCTGAGGCACCTCAAACACAGAGTAATAAAGCTAGCAATTACCCATTTAACAAGAGAGAGCAAGTGCAGGCTGGGAAGAAGGTTTTCAAAGCTCAGTACATTTACTTGTATGGTAGTTATCCAAAATATAAGAATATTATAAGAACTATTAAAGCAATAAAACTCCTCATTTTTGTTGTTACCAAAATGTTTCAACTGATACTTTTCCAGTCTTCTTTAGGTGTAATATGTACCTCAGTAAGGAAAAATACTCTTGTTCTGGTCTCTTTCTTCAGTAGTACAAAGAAAAAACTATCAAATAGATATCTACAATCAATATTAAATTATAAATAACTATGATAATTATTATAATCAATTGCTTTAAGATCTTTTTCATGAAAAACCATATCTATTTCCCTCCTCTCCATTATCAGCAGCCACAATGAGTTGAAAATCTGACTTGACATTTATCTGATATCTTGACATGTATTGTTCCTTTGATTTTTTTCTCAATTACCATTAGCATTTCCTGTCTATGATTTTGGTTGGTTAGTTGTTTGGGTTTTATGGCACATCAACCCTTGTAGGTTATTTAACACTAAATTCATTTTTATGCAAATAATCAGTTCTATTTCAAACAATTCAGTTTAGCATGAGTACACAGTTTAATTGTCAAAAACATTTCTATTTCAAGCTATTCACTTTATTCAAAGAGTTCTTATTCAAACAATTCAGCTTAGCCTAAGTATGCAATTTACTTCTACATGACCCATAGACAGGACCCTATCACATGCTTACTCTCCAGGCCAGAGTGGACCTGGGAGTGATGGAAATTAAGGGGTGCTCCACATTCCCCAAAGCTCCAGCATTACTGGAACCTCACCTTCAGATTGTTTAGTGTCATATCAGGACACTCATTGGGGAAGTCTTACCCCTCTGTAGAGATGCAGCCGGTATATTCTACAGCTCCAGCCAACAGGGCAACTTTGATTTTGACTTCATCCAAGAGAGCATAGTATTCACCTTTCACTTGAGATGTGTAAACAACAAAACAAGGAAGAGTTCAACTGTTTTGATAATGCTTTGATTGTTAATGACCCTTCTTAAAACAACAGACAATGTACAAATATGTTCTGGTTCAAAATTGTTGCAATCAACACATTTGTATACACCTGTTGAACTGTCAGTAATGTACAAGTTATTTTGTTAACTTTTTAAAACCCAAGATTTTGTCCACTTAAAATTATGTTTGTATGCTGTATACTGTTGTCCCAAGAGACAAGTTACCCTGACTCCTCTTTGATCTTTTTTGACTACTTCTCCCTCATTCTTACCTGGCTTTTTCCTTTACATTCTCTCTACAATTTGCACAGCTACCTCTCATGAGACCCTATTACCTACCCCATCAACCCTTTTGTCAATCTATTACAGGATTTAGACCAGGGGTCTCCAACCATTGGTTCTTAAGGTCCATCCATGTGTTTCTTCAACCAACTTAAAAAATTTTCTCTTTGACTTTTGATGTTGACTGTAAAGAAGTACTATTATAATTGCAAATGGAACTCAGTGTTCAGAAGTTTTGAAGTCCAAGTTTCTTGCTTGCCACATCCTCCATTTCTATAAGAAGCTCTTGTTTCCATCTGGATGATTACCCAACATTATCACCCACACCCAGCAAGTAGTGAGTATATTTGATATTACATATCACTATGAGAAGCTGTTCTTGAAAATTAAACATGCCAAGAGTATGCTGTGTTCAAACAGCAGTCAAATCATCATTTGTCTGATGTGCTCCTTCTGTCAACCTCTTCATTTAACCCTGATATGACATCAGACAACAATCAACAAACAACATCAGATGTCTCATTAATAGATTATGATAGTTACCTTGTAAATTTAGATTTTTTTCCTGTCTTTTTAAAACAACCATCCTAGACCCTTCTGAGTTAAGCTTTCTGGCCTTTGGAGTGAAAAGATTGAAGACCTGATTTTATAGGAAATCTGACAACACCCCCATATGGGTCATAAGAAAGAATAAGCAACGCGGTAAGATATTTAAATACATTTATACAAGAAGTGCAAAAGAGTGCTAAACTATATTCCTTTAGCAATCAATTGTCTTTAAGAGAACAAAATTAAAATTATGATACACTTATCTGTGGTTGGTGAATGTGCTGTTGTCTTTCTGTATATTTTCTGGTTGTGTTTAAGACTGTTTTAAGAGGGCTGTTGATATTTAGTTTCATATGGCTCAAATTGTCTTCTGGGTTCTGTTTGTAGAGTTGGGTGATCTGTGAACACACTCAATTACCAGGCTGTCTTTAGCCACATCTTGCCTTATGGAAACCCTAGCCGCTTTTCTATCATCTGGCCGTACCCAAGTCATGTACTCTTGTCCTTCCGTCCTGCTTTCATTCTTTACCCTCTGCCTCTCTACTTCTGGGTACACAGCCATCTTGAGGATAAATCATAATTTTCTTACATTTTAGACATTCCTAAGGTCTTGTATTTGGTAGGGAGTTTGATTTCAGAGTTTTCCTTCTTCGAGATGGTTTGCCTTATCGAGTCTAGAGAGTCATACCCTACTATTTACCCTTAGCTGGAAAAGAGATGGTTGGTTGGTTGGTTGTTTGGGTTTTATGGCATATCAACCTTTGTAGGTTATTTAACGCCAAATCTATTTATATGCAAATAGTTCTATTTCAAACAATTCAGTTTAACATGAGTACACAGTTTTATTGTCAAAAACATTTCTATTTCAAGCTATTCAGTTTAGTCAGATCTAATTCAGCAAATTCAGTTTAGTATAAGTACAGATTTTCTTTACACACAGGTAAATGTCAAAACTGTTCTATATTAAACAATTCAGTTTAGTGCAAGTAGAGTTTCAATGTCAAAAACAGTTCCATTTCAAACAAGAGTATTATTCTGAAAGTGGAAGTAATAGTGCGACTGGAGTTTCAACTCACTTTGAAGCCACAGTCAAGCACTTATGCCACTACGCCACTACCCAAAAATAAATAAATGAAATAAAGATTACTGTATTTATTCATATATAATACAAAGAATTTTGTATCAGAATAAGATTTTTCGAAATTATAAGAATATGGTGAATTGCATAATACATAGAATATCTGGACAGTTTTCTTTGTCAATGTTATGATGTTACCATATTCTGTTTATAGTTGGTAGTTCAATGTCCTTTTTTTCTGTATAGCTATTTACTAAACTTAGCTTAGTTATGGCAAATGGCTGGAAGCATGGAGCACCAAGTGAGAATCAAACTCACTAACAATGGTCTATCAGGTGCTAATCGAGCTTGGTAAGTAATTTACTAAGCTTTTTGCTAGGGTATCCAGTGAGACTCAAACTCACTCAGGAAGGTTTTCCAGTCAAGCTTGCAAAAATTTACTAAGCTTTTTGCTCAGAACCTGGCCATTGGCCTAATGAGTAGAGCATTCACCAATGGTCCAGGAGACTGGGGTTCAATCCCAGATCGAGTCATGCCAAAGACTCAAAAAAATGGTACTTGATGCCACCTTGCTTAACACTCAGCACCATAAGGTGAGGATCAAGGGTAAAGTGGAGCAATCCATAGAAAGGAGTAGCACCCTCCCTACACCTCAGTGTAGTAGCTATTGAAAAGGGTCGCCTTTGACTATAGTCACCAACTTTACTTACTTTTGCTCAGATGTGACACAGGGCCGTATGAATGGGGCACCCAATGAGACTCAAACTCACTTGTCAAGTTTGGTTAGGTTTGATGGCATATCAACCATAGTAGGTTATTTAATGCCAAATCCATTTTTATACATATAAACAGTTCTATTTCAAATAATTCAATGTAGCATAAGTAGACTGTATAGTTCTATTTAACCTATAGATAGGACCCTATCAGGTGCGGCCACTCCAGGCTAGAGTGAATCTGGGAGCAATAGCAATGGCAATAAAGGGTACTCTTCATTCCTAAAAGCTTCAGCATTACTGGAGCCTCACTATCCTATTGTTGGGAGGAGTCTTACTCCTCTACAGAGATGAATGTGTATACTGCAGCCCCAGCCAACTAGGCCATCATTCATGAAGATTTGCTAGTTAGGCTTGCTAACCATTACACCACACGAGGCACCCTCCAATACTTTTATTTGGTTCCTTCATATGTTAATTACTTACAATCAATGTCCAACATCAATACAGTCAGTGAAGAAACTGATAGGAATAATAGTCAACTCTAATGCACCTTCTCTAATAAACAACCAGTGTTTATAATTGCTAATACTCTGTTAGAATTTTGCTAACGTGCCAAGAGTCATAATAAGAGTTCCTACTCCCATCTGTTGTTCTCTCTCATAAACAACCAATCACTTTGGAACTGTTGTCAATAATATTTAAATTCTTTAATAAAAAATCTTGTAAAATTTATTGTTTTCATTTTTTTTAACCGGGACATTGGCCCAGCGGTTAGAGTGTTCGCCAATGGCCCGGGAGACCTGGGTTCAATCCCAGGTCGAGTCATACCAAAGACTTTAAAAATGGTACTTGATACCACCTTGCTTAACACTCAGCATTATAAGGTACGGTTCAAGGGTAAAGTGGAGCAATCCTGGGAATGGAGTAGCGCCCTCCCCTACACCTTGGTGTAGTAGCTATCGAAAAGGGAGCCTTCGGGTCACCCTCGACTAACTTCTATCTAAACTTGGCATATTCTTTTCCCATGATATTTAATAACTATATCTATTTTGATACGAAAGCAGACAATAAAAAACTAAAACGAGCATTATTTCTAAGAAATTAGCTTTGAAATTTCTTTCTAAGAAAGATATTATAAAATGGGGTCAAACTATTCATGAAAATAAGATATTCAAGTTTCAGTTTGTTTTTTGTTTTTGTTTTTTCAATTATTTTATTTATCTACAAGCAAATCATTAAAAATGAAAGATACTGTCAGATTTTGAATGATATAAAGAAATTTAACAGAAAAAACTCCCCCCCCCATTAAAAAAAAACATGAAGATTACTTCCAAATGTATTCACACAACTCCTCCTAGATTTGACACATGGTCAATTTTCAAACTGGTTTGAATTAAGAGTTTTCCTTCTAGACTGGTTGTCTTACTAAGGCTAAAACATCCTGTCCTGCTATCTATTCTTAGCTGGAGGAAGAATAGATAAATTCATGCCTTTCCCAAGGGCATTAGCATGAAATGAAGCAAACAGCTTCATCTCAGATTTAAACTCTGGCCACCCATTCCATTTCCAATGATGATAACCATTATGCTGTGTACATCTTTCATCGATTTCCAAATAGTAAACTTTTTCAATGCTTAAAAAAAATTTAACATAATAGTAAAATACCAAATAAACTAACTACATTATTTAATTCATTCAAGAATTGGTGACTTATATTTATACCTGAATATGACTTCTGTTGATTGAAAAATATCTCAAGAGGTCATAATATAATTTGATTTTGATTGAATACTTAAGCTCAAAAGTAATGATAAAAATTTTTTTTTTAAATAAAAAGCCATAATTCTTTCTGACTCAAAAATAATATTGATAAATTAACTTCTTAACAAGGAAACAAGATGATCACTTATAAATTTCTATTATACAAAATAACTAAGTCTTTTCAAAGGGAAAAAAAATAACTGGCAGGAAATTGGCTTAACAAGCAGAGTTCAAATCCTGGACAAGCCTGCCAGCATTTCAATTCAATACAATGCCCTTAGAAAAGGCATTAATCCAACTCTTCTTTCCACAGCAATGGGTAAGTAGTAGAATAGACAGTGCTCTTCAGTTTTCATAAGGCAACCAGTTGAGAACAAAGTAAACTCTCAATTCAAACTAGCTGTATTCCACTTTAACAAAAAAAACAAAAAAAAAACAAAAAATGACAGGATTGAATCTAAACTCATAGCAGAGGGGTTGGGTAAATACACAGTGGCTAATTTGGCATAATAGCTCTCCACAGACACAAACTTACTTTAAATGGTACACACACACACACACACATATATATATATATATATATAAAGTAAAGTTGGTGACCAGAAGGCTCCCTTTTCAATAGCTACTACACCAAGGTGTAGGGAAGGGTGCTACTCCTTTCCCTGGATTGCTCCACTTTACCCTTGATACATAACTTATACTGCTGAGTGTAAGCAAGGAAGTATCAAGTACTATTTTTAAAGTCTTTGGTATGACGCGACCTAGAATTGAACCCAGGTATACCGGACCATTGGCAAACACTCTACCCACTTTACTTATATATATATATATATATATATATATATATATATATATATATTCTGAAAAGATCTAATCTACTTCGTTTTATAGGTGCAATCTAATGGTTAATTAGTAGAATCATTAAATAGTAAAAAAGTAAAGAACATCTTTAATAACATCTGCATTATAAATGATCTGAGATATATATATATATATATATATGTGTGTGTGTGTGTGTGTGTGTGTGTGTGTGTGTGTGTGTGTGTGTGTTTATGCAACAGTAAATTATGAAATTTTTGGTCATCTAATAGCATCAAACTGCTCTGACTAGTAAAATAGAGCAATTTCCCATCTAATTTGCAACTTAGCATATTTGCCAATATAAAAGACATTATTTCCAAGGGTATTTGGAAGACTAACACCCATTGTAACCTATCCAAGAACTATATCCTCCATTAAAGATTGGGTTCAGGTAGATAGATAGGTAGGTTGGGTTTTATGGCATATCAACCTTTTGAGGTTATTTAATACCAAATCCTGTTTATACATACATATATATGTAACATATTGACCCTCGGCCGAGCTGTCAAATAAGAGATGCACCTGTGTAAATAACAGGTGCATCTGGTCGAAGATATCAGGGCATAACCTTGACTGTGGATGGGTTGAATTGGGTACAGATGTGACGCCCACAAGAAGCAGGTGGGCGTCAAACAATTATATAACCCGGTGCCACAGACAGGTTCAGTTAGTTGGAGATAAGATGCTGTAGTGAGAACCAGCTCCCAGAGAGGGCCGGACCCTCAGGACCCCCAGTTGAGCAGCCAGCAGAAAGAGAAAAAAAGTGCTGCTAAAGAACTTGAGGTCAATATGTTGCAGTCTGTTCAGTCTCCAACTCACCTCTCACACATAACCATTTCGCAACCCTTTCGAATAAAGTGTGAGAGGTATATTTTTCTAAAGAAGTGTGTTCGTTCATCATTATTGTTGATTTTGTTTTTGCATGTATATGTGTATAGTTGTATCACTGCTATGCAACATATATATATATATATATATATATATATATATATATATATATAGAATATGTATGATTTGTAAATAAGTAGTTTTTAGGTAACATTTTAAACAAGCCAGAACTCATTTGTTTGCACATAGGTAAATAGTTTCAAGTATTCCTATCTAACATGAATAATTCTATTTGATATTTACTATTTGTTTTCACACAGTTAAATGGTCTCATGTATTGCTATCTAACACTAATAGTATTATTTGCACACAATAAAATGGTTTCAAGTATTGCTATTTAATACCAATAATTTAATTCGATATGCTACATTATTCACCTAGAACCTTTTAAATACAAATTTCTCTAGAAGAATAAAGAACTATTTTTACAAACAGTTTCGAATTGGGAGTAAAGACAAGCTGCCATGAATGAACGAATGTGGCTGATCTGTCAACTTCTATCCAAATTGAAGAATAAAGAAAATGTGTGTCTTCATTAACAACCATGGCACATGCCCTGAGTAATAACTGCAAGTCACACATGGCTGGCCAACCATTAACCTCATTGTGAAGAACAAAATAACACATTTTTGGAAAAGATCAATAATAAATGCAGTGGCCTATTCCAAATACTGCCATTATCTCTTACACTACAAGACATACTTGACGAAGCCATTTTAAGTCAAACGTACATTATCAATACACATTTTTAAAAACAGATCTCTAACAAAACAGTCCCACAATACTTGAGACACAAACATACAAATACACACACATATATATATATATATATATATATATATATATATATATATATATGTGTGTGTGTGTGTGTGTGTGCGCACAGACATGGACAAATACACACACACATAAATATACATATTACAAATACAAACACAACCAAAAAAAAAAAAAAATATATGCACAGACACATACACACATATCTATAAAAAAACACAAACATATATCTATAAAAAACATACACACACACATATATATCTATAAAAAACATACACACACATGTATGAATGTATATATATATATATATACATACATATATACACTCATGTAAACACACTTGTGTGCATATATATTTACACACACACACACACACACACACACACACACAAATATATACAGAAATTTACAAAAAGAAACACACAAATATATACATAAAAATATACACAAACGGATATACACATAAACATATACACACACACAAATATATACACCAATATACACACACACACACAAATATACACATAATATATATATATATACACACACACACACACACACACACACACACACACACATATATATGTCGAGGTTCTGTACTTGAGCGTAGTTCACACGATGAATTATGTGTGAAAGTGAATTCTGACTTGAGCATCAGGAAAGGACGATTATATGCACATCAGGGCTTTCCACAATGCACAAGTGGTCACGTTCATTCCCAGTGTGGCGATTGGCTGCCAGCCCAGGAGTGGCTATGCTAGCGTGCATATATGCTGCCCGGTTCATTGGCATTTTTGTCTGTTAGCCGACGCCAGCCAAGCCACTGGGCCGGTAAGTGTTGTTTATTTTCTCCTGTGCGTTAGGGCAGTAGCTTCTTCATCTCCTCTCCCCCACCACATGTAGGTCAGGTTGTATGAGGGCTGTGTCTTTCTTTGAGGCCTGGTCTGTTATGTGGTAGTAGTCTGGATAGAGCTCTAGAGATTTTGGACGACCGAGGGTGTGTAAGTGTATGTGTGGTTTGTTTAGGGGTGTCAATTGTTGTATGTGTGCCATTACTGGAAGATGTTAGGGGATTACAATGTAGAAGTAGAGTATTAATTGTAGGGGTTATGGCAGCAGGTGTTGCACTTGATATTGGTATTGGTGCGGTCTTGAATTTACATTTTCTCAGGAAATAACGGTTCCTAAGTGTGATTCTTCCCAATCCATCAACTCTTATTCGGTATTGGCGGTTTGGTAGAGCAGTAATGACTTTTCCTGTAGTGTTCCATTGGTGGTTTAGTGGGCTTTGTACGGTTACTATATCACCAGTTTGTAATGGGGAGAGGTTGTGGGTGTGTCTATTGTACTTTACTACTATTTTGCTGTTTCATCATGGCGTTCAGCAGCTGCTACTAATTCGGGGTGTGGCTTGTAGAGGGTTGGCTGTGAAGGGATGGAATCACTGAGTTGGCGGTAAAGTAGGAGTTGTGCCAGTGATAGGCCAATACCTTGGATTGGGGTGTTTCGGTATTGTAGAATGGCCCGGGTAACATTGTCGTTGTTCAAGGAACCTTGGGGGCTTGTGTTTTCATTCACTATCCTCTTCGCAGTTTTCCTCGTGAGTTCTGCCCGGCCATTGGATTGGGGGTATGCAACTGCGGATAGTCTATGCCTCACACACCATGTTTGAAGGAATTCCTTGGATATGCTGGAGGTGAAAGGTGGCCCATTTTCGATACTGAGTTCGTTATGAGTGCTGTATGTTTGAAACAGGTGCTGACAGATGGAGATCAACTTGGATGTGGTGGTATGACCTGGTTTTAGGTGGTACAAAATGAGCCAACCAGTTAGTCGATCTACACAGGCAAAGTACGCAACGTGACCGACATGGAATATAGTAAGTTGTGAAGGTTTGGGTGTATAGTAATTTTACAGTTATTTTGTAGATCCTGTATTTGGTTATATAACATTTCAATTTTTTTTATATTAAGGTCGGATTTTCTTGAGAGGTTGCAGTTGGGGCCTAAGTTCAAAAATTCCTGTTGTGTTTCAGTGTGTTTAATATGTAATAAGTTCTTGATTTTGGAAAGTTTGTTGAATTTCAGTTATTTATATACATATTTAAACACACACACACACACACACATACCTACACACACAAGCCTATATACATACTGTCACGTGATATCCCACTGAGATGATGGAAGTGGGATGACTACTATCCTCTTGTTGCCATTAACAGTAGCAAGCCGTCAAAGAATGACCGTTAAGAAAGAATATGGGTCACAGGGGAGGCCAGATGTTTATACTTAGTGACCTCACTCGGGTTGCCTGGCACGGGAAGGTAGAACCCAAACGATTGGCTAGGACCCTAAAACGGAAGTGGGGACTCCTTCCTGTCAGCGGAAATAGAGAGTAAGAAAGTTAGTCGTTGGACAGGGTTCGTAGGAGACAGAACCAAAAGCCAAATACTCCGGGTAAAAGAAGACGAAGAAATTCTGCGAGACACGAAGAAGCCATTTTCTTCAAGCCAGTGTTAAAAATAGCATAAAGTCTATTAGCCCGTAAAAGAAGAAGTCTATTAATCCCTCACATAATATGCCAGTTCTTATGTGCCCGAGGAAAAAACTCTGAACGAGGACTTATTCTACAAGGGATCAAGTGCCAACCTGCCCCGTCTTCACACGTGCAAAAAAATAAAGTCTTGTTTTGGGATTTTAAAGAATTTGCCGTCACAATACCTATATATCTATACACACACAAGCCTATATATCAACACACATACCTATATATCAACACACAAACATACACATAACTACCTATACATTTACATACACATACCTACCTATATATCTACATACACACACAAACACACAAGCATACCTACCTATATAGCTACACACACACACACACACACTCACACCTATATATCTACACACACACACACACACACATATATATACCTATATATCCACACACACACACATACCTATATATCTACATACACACACGCACACACACACACACATATATATATACCTATATATCTACACACACACACACACACCTATATATCTACACACACACACACACCTATATATCTACACACACACACACACACACACATATCTACACACACACACACATATCTACACACACACACATATATCTACACACACACACATATATCTACACACACACACACATCTACATATATATATATATATATATATATATATATATATAAAATGAAAAATAAATGGAACAGTGAATATACTAAAAACACAGACAACAGATTCAGTTCAGAATACTTCCTTCTTATTTATTGAAAGAATTTTTTCTTTTCATCATCTACTCAGATCTACCAAAAATATCTACCTTTTCTCCATATATCAGATAGAAAAGAATTTGGTAATTCAAATATGAATTAATTTTGGTCTATAGATATTATGACCTCCTCAAAATGGTTACATATTTTAATATAATCCAGAAACGCTTACATAGCTTCCAGCAAGAAGAGAATTTAGAAATTGAATTTATTTTTATAAAAGAATTTTTTAGAATATATCATTTTTTACAATGGAAATATAACAAATATAATGTTTATGCATTTTTTTAAAAACCAATTACCTATAATTTAAGATATAACTGAGTTTTAAAACAGGTGAAATACTACAAATTGTATTAATAGTAACCTCAATATTAAATAAATAAAAAAAATATAAATTAATTCCTAATTTTCGTAAATATTACAGTAAATTTTAAAATTATAATCAATATAACATGTAATCTAAACATAAATTGTTGTCAATTCAAAAGATAGAAGTCTACTACTATTATGAAACATATCGCAAAATATTTATTTATATTTGGTAGAATTTATGTTAAGTTTATTATAATAAATATTTGATAAAAGTTTCTAATAAATCCTAACTTTCAGATTTCTACCAAATCAAAGTTTCTAATAAATCCTAACTTTCAGATTTCTACCAAATCAAAGTTTCTAATAAATCCTAACTTTTAGATTTCTACCAAATCAAAGTTTCTAATAAATCCTAACTTTCAGATTTCTACCAAATCAAATAGTAGCCACAAATATGAATTTATTTAATAGAGTTGTTAAGGATTTGTTTATATATACATAGTATATATAAATATATAAATTTGTTTATATATACATAGTATACATAGTAGTACATAGAATAGTTCACCCCAAATTTTAGGACGACTATTTTTACTAAATCTTTTATAAAAAACACATTAATTCATTTTTAAAAAGGAAAACGTTATATCTAAATTATTCAATCGATTTCATTGAATTTTTATAAATACATTAATATCACTATAATTTGAATTACAATTTGAAAAATCACCTAATTATTTAGTATTGTTAAATATAGTTATTACATTTAATTAAATTATACTAAGAATTTATTTCTATGCCAACATTTAAGTATTAATTTATTTCTTCTATTCAATAAATTCTTATCTTTATACATTAAAATACATATTTTCTCATCAGAGCATAAATTATACCTACCATGTAAACTATTTGCAGAAGATCTTATGATTTTCCAATCTATCATCATCATCATCATCATATCGTGCTGGCAGCACGGATATCCCTGACCCTCTCTCGCCACTCCTCCCTATCGTTCATCGCCCTAGGCAGGTCTTCAGGACAACATCCTGTATCCTCACACAGCTGCTGAATGTACGTTCGTGCTGGTCGTCCTGCTTTTGCGCGGCCGTGTGTGGGGATCCATAAGAGTACATCTCTTATGAGTTCATCTCTGCTTCTCCAGCAATGTCCTGCATGTCTGGCTCGCCTAACTTGAATAGATTTCGTGATAGGGGGCAGGTGGCCGTACAGTTGGTGTCTTGTGGGGTGCCGCTGCCAGGACTTGTTGAGGATTGCACGCAGCATTCTTGTGTAATTGCCATCTAGTTTCTTCTCGAGCCGTTTTGTTAGCGTCCATGTAGTGCATCCATATAGCAGTATCGATGTGACCGCTGCCTGGAAGAAACTGCGTTTAGTAGTGTTTAGATATTTTTAATTTATTTATTTGATATTGAGGTTACTATTAATTGACACATAAAACCAAACTAACTATATCAACATGTAATGTTGTGGGAGTTTATGAAAAACAAAACTACAACAGAAGCAGTTAAAAAAATTGTAGTGTTTATCTTAAAGGTGTCATTACTGACCGCCAAGTCCAAAACTAGTTTTCAAAGTTTCATTCTGGCAACATATCTTTGAAGGATGAACTTAGACCAGAACGCACATCAGATCTCGATCAAGATGCTTTCAAAGAATTGGTGGTATGCAATCCGTGCAAAGTCCTACAGAATTAGCATTTGACCTCAAAACAAATCTATTCACAATCTGCCACCACTTGAAAAAAATAGGAAAAGTGAGCAAGCTATGTGATTCAGTTCCTCATACACTTAATGAAAAGAAAAAGGAAAATCACATATTCATAGTGACAAGTCTTCTTTCAAGGCAAAGAAATGACCTGTTTGTCAAGAATATCATTACAGGTCATTTATTACTGTTTAACACAAAAGCACACAAGGATGAATTTCTACCACTTATACTCCAAAAGCTGTGTATCATGAAAGAAAAGTTAGGTTGTGTGTATGGTGGGAACTGTGATATTATTCATTTTGAGTTTTTAAACTGCAATTAGGCACTCAATGCAAATTTATGCTTTGAACAGCTGTAATATGTTAATAAAAATCTAAGAAAATAGAAGAAACGTTGTGCTCCTCCATAATGCAAGGCTACATTCAGCAAGAATCACTATTGATAATAATTCACTGTTGAATTATTCATGAATAAATTATATTTTACCAAAAATTATTTGTGACTCAACACAATATATATATATATATATATATATATATATAGAGAGAGAGAGAGAGAGGGAGAGAGAGAGAGAAACAGACAGACATATATATATTTTCATATACACATACACAAAAAAGGATGTGGTTGCCTTGGATGGTGTAATGGTTAGCAAAGCTAGACTAGCAAACCTTCACAAGTGAGTTCAAATCTCATTGGTAGCCTCATTCATATGGGCTTGTGCCACATCTAAACAAAAAGCTTAGTAGATTACTATACAATGAGAGATGTTTATATGTTAGCAAATATGGTGATTTAGTGAATTTGATTTTTACTTGGTTTGGTTAATGGCATGTCAACCTTTGTGGGTTATTTAATGCCAAAGCCATCCTTATTGAAGAACAACAGTGATACTATTTAACCCATCACTGGGAGGCTAATGGAGTTCATACCTAGGGTATTAGTCCAAAAATGAACATAATAGTGTGACTGAAGTTTTAACTAGCCAACTTTGAAGCCACAGTCCAGCACTTTGACCATTACACCACAGAGACTCTTCCTGATCCTGACTTGGTTCAACATAATTGTCTCTATACACTTAGTAAATATCAACTCCATTCTTTTTTAAAATGAAATATTGATTAACTACAAGTATTTTTTTTCTTTTTTGGTTCCATCTTTTATTGGCATTTTGATGAGGGAGTGATTGAAAACCTGAATTCTTTGTACATGTAAGAATCAAAATTTGATACACATTGTTCTAAGATGATTACACTGAAACATGTTAAAACATACCAGTTTCTGTTATTACATATTGCATTGTATCAGTTTTGTGAGGTATGTGCAATGTTGGATTCATAAAGATTTCAGAACTGTTTTCGGAAAACCAAGAATGTTAAAGTTCAGTGAGTAGAAAAAGGTAAAATTGTAAAACCAATTTGACTCACAGTATCCTTCCAAAGTAAAGAAAAGAGCATTACTGTAAGTTGTTTCATGCCATTCATCAAGTCTCTTCATGATCTGCCATCTTTGCTTTCTTTCCTACATCATGTTAAGATAGTAAAAGGAGGAGGAGAGGAACTAGAGATAGTTGGAGGGTTATGTAGATGAGGAGGAGAAAGGAGTAGTAGTAATACTAGAAGGAAGAAAAGGGAAGTGGTGGAAATGCTGAATAGATCTGCAGTATTGATTTTACTCTCTATCTTGGCATGTCTGGGTCTGTCTCCACCTTTATCTGCACCCCAACCTCACTTCTATACTTCTCTCCCTGCCCTAGCATAACTTGTGCTACAAATAGCTTAAAATGGCTTGATGTTAGACAAACAACTTAGGGCAATTATTTTTGTCATGTTTACAACAAGCTTAAGTATCAGTACTTTGAAAGCTGGTGAATGGTGTTAGACAGGTGGGCTACAGTCCAGCTTTGGATATTAGATTTTAAGAGTGTGAATGATGACGATAATTTATAATAATAATGAGTCCATTGGTCATTGTCCAAGATAACAGCTATAAGTTTAGAAAAAAAAAAAAAAAAAAAAAAGAATGTTGCCAAGAAAAACAGGCTCATACCAGTGTTGATTTCTCTATGGTAAACACTATAAACCTATCTTGAAAATGAAATAATAGTAATACTTATTATTTTATCCAACCTCATATTGCAAGTTTATATATGCATGCATGTGTTTGTGTGTGTATATATATATATATATATACACAAACACACACACACACACACACACACACACACACACAAACCCCTTCACACAAGCAAGATGCAACACAAGGTCATTTTTTAAATAGAGTTTAACAGGTTTAAATTCAGTTTTCCTTCTATATTAGTTATTATATCAAGGTTATAAAGCCCAGTCTGCCCTAATATTTACCCATATCTAGAGGGAGAATAGTTGGATTCAAACCTTTCCCAAGGGTATTAATGCCCTATGAAATGCAAACAGCCCTCCCCCTGGTGTCTGTGTGTATGTTTATATATATATATATATATATATATATATATATATATATATATATATACATATGTAAAAAAATGATAACAAGGTAATCCAAGTGAAAGGAGACATTTATTGAAAAGTCAACACAATAACGTTTCAGTTCTACTGAACCATCATCAGGACTATGAGGGGTGATATTAGCCATGTTAAGTCAACGATGGATGTTTAAAAATACAAAATACAAAAAACCTAGGGGAAAATTTGTATGATAAGAAAAAGTTGGCTGTTTAATTGGTGAATCAGCATTTGTTGTTGGATTAAAATCCTTCATTTACTTTCACATATACGAGGATCATTAAATATGTTTCCAGACTTTTTTCGTATGGGCACTTTTATTGATAGTACACACATGAAACATTAGTCTCCTTCGAAGTAATCTCCTCCGGCTACAATGCACTTGTTGTACCATTCCAACAACTTCTGGAAGGACCCATGGAAGTCCTATTGTGTGAGCATGTCAATGACCTTCATCAACGCCTCTTTCATCTCCTCAATTGTCTCATAAAAACAGCCTCTGGAATAACCAAAAGTCACAGGGACCAAGGTCTGGACTATAGGGAGAGTGAGCAACAGTCTTGATGCCCATCTTGGTCAAATAGTCTCTGACAAGGATGGAGTTATGGACTGTTGCATTGTCCTGCTGGAAATCCCACTGACCTGATTTGAAGAGTGCTGGCCTCTTCCAACAGAATCTCTTCCTGAACTCCCTTAAAACCTCAACATAGTAACCCTAATCCTTTGGCCAATCAACTCTGGTGTATTAACTTTCTTACTCCTCCCACACCTCTCATCATCCCTCACAGACTCTCTGCCTTCCTTGAATCTCTTATGCCACTCAAAAACTTATGCTCGATTCATGCAAGATGCTCTAAAAGCAGTCTGAAGCATTCCATACATTTCTGTGGCCTTTTTTCCAAGTTTAAAACAGAATTTTATTACATATCATTCTTCTAAAGTGTCCTCACGTCCAGATTGCATTTTTGAAATTCACCAGCTGTGACAATCAGGTTTTAGTAGGATGTATTCCAACTGCTGCTGTAGCTGTTCATTTAAACCTGAAATCATAAAAATTGGTCAATCATCCCATAAGATGTATAGCAATAACATACTGAATTCTCAAGAGTCTACAACAATTTTAAATGCCTGTACAAAAAGTCTGGAGACTTATTGAATGCACCACACACACACACACACACACACACACACACACAGAGGGTGATTGAAAAATAACTCCCTATATCAAAATATTTACAATTCATTTCTTTTAAATCTTATAGTTAAGAAATAAATTATAAAATTCACTGGAGAGTTATAGAGGATAAGGGGGTTCATACTTAATCAAGAATATTAGAAAGTGAATGTAATAGCATGACTGGAGTTTGAACTCAATTACTAACATGTTGCAGTCCAGCACATAAGCTACTACATCACAAGAATTTCCCCTCTCTCTCTCTCTATATATATATATATATATATATATATATATGTGTGTGTGTGTGTACTAAATGTAGCCTTGTATTATCATGGAGAAGCACAACATTTCTCCTATTGATGAGTATGGGGCAACTTCTTAGATTTTCATGCACACATTACAGCTGTTCAGAGTCTAAGCTTGTATAGAGTGCCTGACTATGGTTTACAAACTCAAAAATGAATAATATCACAATGATCCCACCATACACACATCATAACTTTTCTTCATGATGCTTCACCTTTGAAGCCAGCTATTTTTAGTTTGTTGACCAAATAATGGTTATTCATAAGTATAAAAAAAATTGTAGTAACTTTCATTTATATATCATATATATTATAGTGCTAATACTTTTGGGAAAGGTATGACACAAACTATAGGTAAATAGTATAGTAGACAAGACTCTTGAATCTTGATATGGCAACCAGTCTAGAAGAAAGAAAACTTCAACTTAAAAATTGACTTTGTATCACATCCTGTTCATATGGTAAATACCCACTTTCATTTTTATCTTTCAAAATGACAATATTTTTATAACAATATACTCATTTTTGCTTCTACTTTATACTAAATTTTAAAAAAAAAATTATCTTAATTTATTCAAGTTATAAATACGAGATATTTGACAATGTAGAAATCTACAGGTTAAATGCAAACTTTCATCAATTTATATAGATATATACAAGGAGTTATCAAAAAGTATCATGACTTAATTTTTTAATTTTAAAATTAAATGAAAACATACTGAGCTACTTATAAAATAAAATGATGATGCCCAGACATCTAGGAATCATAGCTGATTTTTTTTAAAGTTATTTTTTAATTGATAGTTTTTGATGAAATACTGGATTGTGTAATCACAACATCCTCCATACTCATCACACTTAGCTCCATGTAACTTTTTCATGTTTCTAAACTAAAAAATAATCACAAGGATAACTTTTTGGGGCATAAAATACATTAAAAAATAAATAAAATTGTGCAGTTTCATAACAAAAAAATTAGAAGTTTCAGATGTGCACAAACTAGAATTCATGCATTCAATGCTGTAGATATTATTTTGAAGAAAATTAATTTTTCCTTCATTGCTTATTTTTGCTTTGGTAAATACAGCTTGGTCTCAATACTTTTCAACACACTTCACACACACACACACACACACACACATATATATATATATATATATATATGACATTTACTGCATTTTCCCAGTTAATACATAATTTTATATTGTATATCTCTCAATGATATGTAAATTGATGAAACATAGTAACTTGTGAAATATTCACATCTTAATGGTAAGGGTTGCAAGTTTTAATTTGCACTGGAGATTTATTCTTTAGTTCTGATTCATGCTGCTACTAATGATCATGAAAAAACTATCTGGGAGATGTTATAAAAAGCAAGTGAAATTAAGTGAAAGAAATACTAGTAAAAAAAAATACTTTATGCCTCATCAAAAAATTCAAATAACTACAAGCTGGATCTATGGAGATTACACAAGTGTTGACAACTAATATTATTCAAGCCTCTGTTTTTATCTTACCCATGGTCAGTATCTTCTCATTCCTTCCTTTATCTTTTCAAATCTTTGTTGCTCATCCATATTTTTATCCAAAACCTATTCAAACAGATTAGATTGAAGCCTCGCTATCAGATAGCTTAATGTCATTAGTTTTCCTTTTATTTATATACACACACACACACACACACACACACACACACACACTTCTTGTTTTCTCTTTCCCAAATTTTTCTCACTTGATATTATTACATTGTTTTCTTAGTCAGAAACTATAACTGATTCCATTTCAGAAGAACCAAAGATCAAACAGATACTACAAGTTGAGCAGTGATAGCCAAGTGTAATGATAGAGTATAAAAACAGTAGCAAGAGAGTAGATTTCCATTATAATATCTTTAAAAATCTTCTCCAGTAAAAATCTAGAAAATGATTCATAGTTTATAAGGAGTAATCTTGCAATATTATTAATACGAAAAGACCCCAAAACTTCATAATTAAAAGAAAATCAACATTCAATTTAAATGGCACTTAATATTATCACATACAGTTCAAGTTCATCTAATAGTAAGTTCCACTTTTGGACCTTCGAGGAGTGTGGAGTCATCCTTTTATCATCATTACTCCTAGGTCCACTCTGACCTGGAATAGTAATGCCTGTTAGGGTCTCATCTATGGCTCAAATAGATCTTGAAAATTATTAATATTAGATAGGGATACTTGAAACCATATAACTGCAAATTCTTTGCATTAAGAAACATTTCTTAAAGCTATAATTGTTTACAAATGATTATTAATAGTTACTTGAAACCATACAATTGCTTGGAAAAAAAACAAAACTTTGGCATTAAAGAAACAGCTACCATGCCATAAAACTAATCAACAATATGCAGTTGAATATTTGCCTCTTTAAGGAAATATGATTATATTTAAATGATTCTGGAAAAAAATTATAGAAAAAAATGAGAATAGAGTCAGATGAAAAAATTTTCAGCCTAGTTTTAAAACCAAACTTAAGTAAAACTATAACATTTCATTGAAAAACAAAGAGAAATCATATATAATAAGCAGTATGACTTCTTTCTATGTTTATTTCTTTTTTCTGTCTGTAACTTGCTATTCTAAAGAAAACTGTAAAATTAACAAGTGAATCTTGTGCTGATTTGAATGTCTGACTTGAAGGTAAGTACACAGACAAGTGACATATCCATAACACTAGAAACAGCAGAATGAAATCATCTTGGAAATACTAAAGCAGAGCACACAGATACTACATTGCTCCTGAGCAGAAGAGCTTTTGGCTGATCCTAGATAGAGTGCATAGATACTCTGGCTGTATTTAAAAGTGTTAAGCCATATATATAATAATCCTGTGATTTTTGACGGGTAAAATGCTAGTAAATATATACAAGTTATCAATATCAATATTGAATATATGGAAAAGGAAGACAGGCATATCACCTAGGTATTGCAAATTGGAAGACTGTAAGAGTACACATGGGGTGGAGGCAACTAAAAATGGTTCATGTTAAAAGAATTAGCCCATAAAAATTAGTTCCTATCATATGGGAAGTGCTTCCTGACAGGCCTACAGGCATCTACTTTACTACAACTTTTATATACAGCCCTTATTTTATTCTTGAAAGTCTCTATACAAAATGATATACTTTATATAATAACTATAATCTGCTTGTGCTATCATGTTTTTCTTTCTCAAATTTTTCTCCTTTTACCTTGTAACTCTGCTCATCAAATTTTGCAAAAAATTTCTTCCTCAATATAAATGAAAGTCAAAAAATATTAACCACTTCCTTATTTAAGCTTCACTTTTTTTTTTCTTTCTTTGCTTTTAATACTTTTTTTTTTAAGATTAGATCATTTTTACTTAATAAAAGTTGTGGTTCACTTCATATTATTATCCTTACCACGTTGCCCAATAATCAAAGACAAGAATAAAAGATACAGAGAATCATGTTTAAAGAAAAAAATTAAAAAATAACAAAGCCTAGAATTAAGCAAAGTTACCGTCAGAATGATAAGTATAAGTGTTAGACACTTGTGCTTCCCCAGGAATAACAAGATAGCATCTATTATTCTTCTTTTCTCTTTTAATGATTACCTACGTTAGAAAGAGTAAAATCTATAGACATCATCAAGTTAATCGAGTGCATAAAAAATTCCTCAAACCTCTAAATCCAAAATGAACATTTACTTTTTGTCTATTTCAAATTTAATATGTTTAAAAAAAAAAAACAACTTATAATGGTTATAAGAGCCAAAAAAGAAAAAAAAATGCCTTATAATGACAATAGAGAAGAGGGAGACACATATGCCTAACAATGGACATAAGGGAAGAGAGAAACATACATACATACATGCCTTATAAGGAATATAGTAAGCAGAGAGAGAGACACACATGCTTCATAATGAAATTAGAGAGAGAGAGACACACACACAGATACACCTTACAATGAATATAGGAATAGGCAGAAACACACACACACACACTTTACAATGAATATAGCAGTAAGCAAAGATACAGACATGCCTTACAATGAACATGGGAGAAGAAACACATGCACACACATGCCTTACAATGAATTTAGAAGTAAACAGAGACACATACATGCTTTATAATAAACATAGAGGACATGGACACACGTACCTTACAATGAATATAGGAGAAGCAGGATAAACATACACGTGTGTGTGTATATTATATATATAACTATTTTTAGAGTCAGAATTATCATGAAGATTTGTTAGGTGATACCTGGGTAGATAGTTTCTGGCTCATTCAGGTATTATATATATATATATATATATATATATATATACACACACACACACATTACAATGAACTTGAGGTACAGGAACACACACAAACCTTAGCATGAATATAGGAGTGAAGAGAAATGCAACCAAGTCTTACAATGAACATGGGAAACAGGCACATATAAGTCTTACAATGAACATGGGGGACATAGATATATACATATCTTTCAATAACTATAAGAGAAGTACAAACATATAGCTTTGCAATTGTCAAAGAGAAAGAGATAGAAAATTTCAAACAGGAAGAGGTTATACTGAAATGATTGTGGAAAGGAAAAGGAAAAAGCCTTACACCACTTAAGAAAACTGATATTGCTCATAGAAGCAGGAGAAATTGCCTAACAATACCTAGTAAGGAAAAATGCCTTACTCTGCCTACTAAAAGGAAAATAATAATGCTTCCATGAGAAAAAAATAGCCTGATAATGTGTAAAGAAAATAAATGCCTACAAAAAAAAAAAAAGTACAGAACTGAATGTCTCAACCTGTTTTCTAGCATCAAGTCAAGGGTAATCACAAAAAAGAAAAAAAAATAAAGAGCAGCAGTCATTGCCTTTGATTCAAAATAAAATCACTTTTCTCATTTATCATCCACATGGAAAAAAAAAGCTTCACAATTTCACACAGAAAAGAAATTCCTTTGTATATGCAAGTTGAGAACACATCTCAAAAAAAAATTTAAAAAACACTGATGCCAAGTATCACTGACGCAACACGACAGTAGATAGCTAAAAAAGCTACAATAATTTCCTTCCTGAACATGATGACAAGCGTATCTTGTAAGCAGATACGGTGACTGAAATTAAAATGCAGCAGTTTCTACAACTGCATTCATAGGACCTTGTCATGCTAACCTGGCATGTGTGTGTGTGTGTGCACGCACGCACACACACACATTGTTGTTCTTAAGTCAGTTTGGGATGGGCTGTTCATTTCAGTTGCAACAAATTTTTGTCGAATGCCATTAAATATTGATCGCAGCAGAGAAAGCAGCAGTCACTGGCTCCAGAAATACTACTGCAGGAGCACTATAAAACAGTAAATCTCACAAAAAGATAAAAGCCCATTTTATATAATATATATATATATATATATCTTCTCATTAACCTGACAGTGTGAATTTTTTCTTTTTTTTTTTATTAATGTAATTCTTTGGATGATGTAACCATTTTTGAAAGATACTAAATTTCCTTGGTACTGTAAGTGCAACAAGCCATGTTGCCTAATAATCAAAGACAAGAATAAAAGAAAACAAAATCATCTTTATAAGGAAAAAAAAAGAATAAAATTAAGCAATTCCTTGTATATGCAAATAAATCTTGTGTATAGGTTAACTCTTGATTTATGGGATTAATTTTTGAAATCTAGTTCTTCCAATTAAGTCATTTAACAAAATGAGTAATCCAGCATAGGTCGACACCAATATTTTTCTAAAAAAATGTGGTCTTCATAATTCAACCTATACACAAGTATATATAGTATATAAAAAAAATCTATCAAGAGTTTTCAGACTATTGTCTTTATCTTTATTGTTATTTCCACAACGTTTTGGCTGATATGGAGACAATCATCAGGAGGTTGCAGGTTCAATCCTGACTGCAGGTGAGCAACAATACAGGAATACTTAACACTTGCATCCAGTTATGGCTAACAGAATCAGAACAGGCGACCCCTGTGGATTCAATAAAGGACATAGTTCCAAGTTCCATGTAGGTTCCTGAGTTTGACAAACACCTGAAGAAGCCTGGAGGACATATCGGCCGAAACGGTGTGGAAATAACAAAGATGAAGTCAATAGTCCGAAAGCCCTTATTGATAAAAATCATCAAGCTTCATCTCAGAAATTTAGACATCTATCAGGAGTTTTTCCTCAAATAACTTGCACCCACATTTTACATGTATGTATTTACTCTACAGGCAAGATGAAACAAGGTCAATTCATAAGTAGAGAAAAGCTGGTTCGAATTCAGTTTTCCTTATTCAAGACTAATTGGGTTACCAAGGCTAGAGAACTCAGTCTACCCTACTATTCATTTATAGCTCGGAGGAGAAAAGATAAATTAATGCATTAGCGCAAAGTGAAATGCAGACATCATCCAAGATTCTAACACAAGTTGCCAATTCCATTTCCTATGATGATAACCATTACACTAAGTGTACATATACATTTTACATCTATATACCTACGAAATATATATATATATATATATATGTGTGTGTGTGTTTGGGAGTTCACTGTATATGTATATGTCCTGATAAAAACTTCAATTTCAAAACAGTGAAAGATGATACCTTCTTTGATCTTGACCTCAGTATATGAATGGGATTTGAATACTTTGTGTGTACTCTTTATTGCAGAATCTGTACACATATTTACCTGTATACGGGATAATTTACTGTAATCTAGCTACATTAAAAGGCATGGCTAGAAATTGGTATAAAAAATAGATGCAATGTCATAATCTGGTATCATGTATCCTTATGTATCTAAAAAAAAAATCTTAACACAACTCACAAAACCTTCAGCAACTAAAATCATGTCAACAAATTAGCCTATTTTATTTTAAGAAAAAAAATCTATTTACCTATCAAGTAAAACATGGCACTAAACACTATCACTAATATCAAACTTACTGTTTAGTTGAAAAAAATTTAGTTCTAATTTGGTTTCCATTAAAGATTAAAATTTAATCTTTATCTAATTTCTTAATATTTTTATATATTTTTTTCTGAATACTGCTATTCTAATTGCCATTAATAAGTCTATTATTAATGATAAAAACTATCATAATTATTGCTATTTTTTTTATTATTAACATTATTATTATTATTTCTACTACTACTGTTATTACATTACTATTAATATTAAACTCCAAAACACCTCAATAGGGCTGTTTGGTTTCTGAGTAAAGGGTTGGGAAAAGAGTGTCTATGATTGTATAACCTCTGTTTCTAACTACCATCTGAAATTATAAACCCTCTCCTCCTAACTATTTTCCATCAGGTGGGATAGTTGCTTGGTAGACCACATTCTTTTAATTACACATTCCTCCTGTGGGACAATCTTTTTATTTCTACAATTACAAAGTAATTTATCTGTTTGCTAATGGTCTATTAAATTCTTGTTATGATTATAGATTGTCTTAGACATATTATTCTGGCCTATTGGGTAGAGTGTTGCCAATGGCCTGGGAGATCAGGGTTCAATCCCAAGTCAAGTCATACCAAAAACTCAAAAAAATGGTACTTGATATCTCCTTGCTTAACACTCAACATTATAAGGTATGGTTGGTTGGGTTTTATGGCACATCAACCTTTGTAGGTTATTTAACACCAAATCCATTTTCATACAAATAGTTCTATTTCAAACAATTCAGTTTAGCATGAGTTTAGTTGTCAAAAACATTTCTATTTCAAGCTATTCAGTTAAGTCAAACAATTCAGTTTAGTATAAGTATAGATTTTCTCCACACACAGTTAAATATCAAAACAGTTCTATATTAAACAATTCAATTTAGCATAAGTACAGTTTCAATGTTAAAAACAGTTCTATTTCAAGCAGTTCAGTTTAGCATAAGTACACAGTTTAATTGTCAAAAATATTTCTATTTCAAGCTATTCAGTTTAATCAAACAGTTGTAATTCAAACAATTCAGTTTAGTATAAGTATGCAGTTGAATTCTATTCAACCCATAGATAGGGCCCTATCAGGTGCTACTATTCTGAGCCAGAGTGGACCTGGTAGCAATGGCAATGAAGAGGTACTCCGCATTCCCCAAAGCCTCAGCATCACTGGAACCTCACCGTCAGATTGTTTAGCGTCATATCTAGGACACTCATTGGAGGGTGGTCTTACCCCCACTGCAGAGGTGCAGTTGGTTTATTCTACAGCCCCAGCCGACTGGGCAATATAAGGTATGTATCAAGGATAAATTGGAGCAATCCAAGGTAAGGAGTAGCACCCTTCTCAACACCTTGATATAGTAGCTATTGAAAAGAGAACCTTCAGGTCGCCCTCAACTATGGTCACCGACTTTACTTTTATTCATGCAAAGAGTAACTAATTTTTAGTGTGCTCCTTCAGCCATCGGCCTAATGAGTACAGTATTCACCAATGGTCTGGGAGACTGGGGTTCAATCTCAGGTCAAGTCATACCAAAGACTCAAAAAATGGTATTTGATGCCACCTTGCTTAACACTCAGCATTATTATGGAGTTGCGCCCTCCCCTACACCTCGATGTAGTAGCTGTTGAAAAGGGAGCCTTCGAGTCATCCTCGACTAAGGTCACCAACTTTACTTATCAAGAATTTTATTCAATGGATTGACTTTGTTGAAATGTGTATCGATTAACTTAAAGAAGTAATTGCCTCTCTCTCTCTCTATATATATATATATATATATATATATATATATATATATATATATATATATATATATATGCACACACAAGGGTCATTCAATAAATAATGGGATTTTTTTTTCAAAAAATGCAAAATAATTTTTCTTCATCACTCCCTCAGTTTTTTTTGTTTGTTTTTTTAAACATAATTATAAACTCTGTAGTGTTTGAAAATATTCAATTTGAAGCTATTCAAAATGGTAGTAAATCAAACAGAGTGCTCCAGGCTTGAACAGAGGTCTCTCAACAAATCTTTGGTGGCTAAAAAGTACAAACCATGTGAAATTTATTGAAGAATGTAATGTGTTCAAACAAGAATGTTGTAGTCAAAAAAAAAAAAAAAAAAAAAAAAAAAAAGTATTTACAAATAGACTAAACATGGGTTTGCCATTATGAGCCTGAGTTCAAAAGACTTAGTGGAAACAGACTGACTTTCTGGTAAAGAAAAAGTTTTGGGCACAGCACTCAGAGAAGGACATGCTGATTGTCTTCTTGGACATGAAAAGTCTTATTATTGATTTCCTTAACAACAGTACAACTATAAACAGTGCTTCCTACTGCCAACTCCTTAGGCAACATTCACCTTATTCATGAAATGAACTTCATATACAGTATATAAAATAAAACATTAGTTTTTATGCATATTTGAAGGAACAGCTGGTTCATTGCCATATAGAAAAGAAATGGTATTAGTTTGGATTTCAGTGGGTACCATAGGAAAGGTAATGAAACATCCTAGACACAAACAAACACACACTCAATGAGGTGTGAATTTAGTACAAAATCAAACCAAATTTTCAGAGCTCATAAAAACCAATTACATCACTTGAGCAAAGGTCAGTCTGACACAGACTTTCTATGGAAATCCTTTTTGTTAAATTCTTTATGAAGTTAACATAAGAAAATAAATAGAAATAGCACTATTTTGTCTTTCACCTTTTCCTCTCTTTTAAGCTCATTAGTTTAAGAACCTTTTAAAAGAAAAATCTAATTTTAACAAGGTGTATTGATTAATTTGTGTGCCTCTGTTTATATTGGTGTATTTAACAAGCTTCAAATAATTGCTAATATTGAAACCTATTAGTAATATATTCACATAAAATATCTACATAAAGCTGATTTTACACACACACAAATATATATATATATATATATATATATATATATATATATATATATATATATATATATATATATTATATATACACACACACACACAATTACATTTTTGTTCCTGGTTTTAAGTCAGTATTTCAAAAGAAATAGAAATATACTCTCAGAGAGTGCCCATTAAAAATAATGAGCAAAGTACTATTGTATTTTAAAATAATTTCTATAAATATTCCATTAAAAAATAAACTAAAAGAAATACTTCTTTAAAATTTAGGTTAGCAAATATTGTGTTAAAATAGAAAGAAAAGAAAAGAAAAAGAAAAAAAAGGACACTATTCTACCATCCAATTTCTATTCAAGATCAAATCAAGACTTTTCCTCATCACCCTCTTGCCAGCATCTTCCTCTGAGACAGTGTTAACAGATTAAGTAAGGCTCTTCCCTGTCTATTAGCTTTTGGTTGCTGCTAGAATGATCACTGTGGAAATGTAACAGATTTATTATTTACAGACAGAGGAATTAATATAGTTGAAAGGAGTATGGCTCTTACAGGGTCACCATGAACTCCTTGTAAAAGATCAGGCTAAACTGTATTTAATAGTTTCAGTACACATAATATGAAAAAGGGTAGACAGCCTATGTCACCATTATTATTTTATGTTGATTTTACTATACAATAAGAAAAAAAGGCTATTTATTAATAATTTTTTTCATAAAAATGAGCTTGTATATATATATATATATATATATATATATATATATATATATATATAGGCAGTATTCCGCTGAATATAAGATTCATGGTTTACAAAGGTATTTGGAAACTACAACATACTGCATTCTACCAAGCTCCATCGCTGTCGATATCAATCTTCAGTAGATAATCCTCTAGTGATAAAACCAGCGAATAGCATGCTGTGTGATATTAGAGCTATTTTAATGTGCATCTTATATTGTAGGAAATATGGAGCGTGTACACACATATACAAAGAGCCTATCTGAAGTTATTATGAAAATCAAATAGAGCTCAATAACTCAAAGTTTTTAACCAATACCTGCCAAATTTAAATTTGTCTATTTCCATCCTAAATAAGATATTTAAGTAAATTTTTTGGCATTTTTCATGGCTAATTGTTTAGATATTTGGAATTTACAAAAAGGAATGACTGAAGTCAGTATACTAATATTAAACTAATAAGACCCTGAAATCTAATAAAAACTATTTTTTCTTTTTGTCCATAATATATATTTAAACATGGATAAAGGGAAGGATCTAACAACTGCTGAAAAACAGAAAAAGTTATCAAATGAGGGAATGTTAACTTTGGAAATATCAAAGGAGCTTTGCAGAAATCACTGAATAATAGAGAAGGCTATTGAAAATATAACTAACTTGAGAACTCAAAGCACAAGAAAATGCTTTAAGAACTTACTCCTTTGAGATGAATGTAAACTAAAGTGAGTTATAGCAAAACAACTACTTTTGACCAGCATTCAGATCTTTGAAAAAGCTGGAATTGAGGGAGTCAAGTAAGACAAAAGGTGTAGAATACTTTGTGAATTGGGATCTTGGGAAAAAAATCTCCTTGGCGACCTCCTCTCACTAAAACATATTTTAAAGCATCAAATTTTGGTCAAGAAATACATGAAAACTAAACATGAAATCTAAAGTAATTTTCATGGATAAATCTCAAGTGACATTTGATGGGGCCAAAGGATGGATTTTATCCAATTCAGACACGCTTGCACCTAAAAGAAGGCAACAAAGAGGCGGTAGTGTGATTATATGAACTAGAATTTAAACAGTGCTGACTATTACAGTTTTATGTACAAGACTTTCTTTGGTACAAGTTTCAGTCTCATAGTTTCCAAGGGAAGTGTATATTTATGCACAAAAATACTCCTGCTCATATATCCAAGCTTCCATGAATTCTTTGAGCACAAAAGATTTACACGAGAGAAGATAACAGATAAGCCACAATCAAAAGCCCTGATCTGAATCTAATTGAAAATCTATGGTTAACTGTGAAGATTAAATCATATGAAAGTGGCAAAAAATACAACAGCAAAGCAGACCTATAGAAAGCAATTAAAATTGAACCTGCTGAAATAAAAAAAATAAAAATTACCAAAATCAATGGATAATAAATTACTGACTGTTATTGCAAACAAAGAACAACATATTAAAATGTAAAACACATCATACATGTTTGTTATTTGTTCTATTAGAGGTGTTGATCAATTTTTGATGATTTTATTACCTTTTTATCAAGTTGAAATATGATTATTTGGTTTTGCCTTATAACTTCAGACAATAGGTTTTTAGAATATATCAAATAACTTCAATAAAACATACTGATTCTACCTAAAATTTTACCTCGGGCTTTGTTTTGATATCTAAGTTAATTGTTTAAAATTTGACAATTGTTTTTTCAAACCACATTTGAATTGTAAAAATTTGTAATACAGGAGATATATATATATATATATATATATATATATATATATATATATTTGTGTATGTGAATGTACATGTATGAAGTTCATTAAAAGAATAAGGTGAATTTTGATTCAGGAGCAGGCAATAGTAAGCACCACTTACAATTGTACCTTTTTTTCAAGGAAATTAATAGTAATGAGTCTTTTCATATCCAAGAAGACTGTCAGTATGACCTTCTTTACTGAGCACTGTGCCCGGAACATTCAACTTTTTATTGGTTGGCAAGTAAGATGCTGCAACACTTTAAAAATTATAAGAATGTGTGAGAGAGAGAGAGAGAGAGAGAGAGAGAGAGAGCACATGTGCATGAATATCTGATCAAAGTAGAATCCAGCAACACATTACACAAAAACACAACTCTTATATGAATCTATGAAGAAACTTAGTCAAATTATAGTTAAGGTATCAGTTCCTGGTAGTCCACTGAAGTTAACCCACACTGAACCTGCTTAGTAGTTAGATGGGTGACCACTTAAGAATTGTAGGTGCCATAAGTAATTTGTGACCTGTACACCAAACTAAACAAAGCTGAGTAAATTTTATCTCCTTGTACAAATACTAAAACCCTCTGTAGGACATTTCATTAAAAAAATAGATTACAGATTCTTAAAGGTATATTCATCAAGAACAAAACAAAAAAAAGAACTTTATTTTGAAGCAGGTATTCAAAAATGCCTTTAACTCTTTGAAAACAATACACTGATTAAAGAAATTCTATAAATGCTCTAATCAATAATGTTAGGATATTGTAATTGGACTTTTCACTATTTCTTTCTTGATAATGGCTGAGGATAGTCAAAAGTGCTTGAAATCTATGCATTCATGAACAGTGGATAGTGCTAGCATGATTTCACTGAGACATCTGACACAAAAACAGAAGCTTATTTTTTTAAAAATGTAAAAGACTTCTCATCTTTTATGTTTAATAGTATATGCCTAAAAGAAAAACTAAGTACTATATATATATATATATATATATATATATATATATATAACTATGTAAATTTTTACACACTCAACCCAACCTTAGTAAAGTATAAGTATACACTTATAAATAACATACAAAGACCAAATTACCTAGAACATCTCATGTTTCTCTGCATTATACATAACCTATCAAGGGTAATGGCACTTTAGTTCCTTTCAAAGTATCTTCCCTCCCATGGGACCATGTACACTTATCCCAGCGTCCACTTTTCAAAATAGACTATAAAGTCGTCTTTTGGGATTACCATCAGCTACCTTGTTGCTTTCACCTTAATTTCATCTATGACATTTCAGCAACAATTATATAATACATATCAAGAGCAATGGCACTTTATTTCCCTTCAAAGTATCAACCTTGGGATAGCATACACTTATCCCAGTATCCCTTTTCAAAACAGATTACAAAGTCCTCTTTTAGGATTGCTATCACCTGCCATGTTGCTTTCACCTTGATTTCATCTATGATATTTCAACAAAAATTATAGCTTTGGGCAGAAATTGCTGGGAGCCAAACTTGGACTGTTGAAGGGTTTACAGATGGGTAAATAGTAGGGTAGACCGAGTTCTAGTTTTGTCCATACACAAGCCAGTCTAAGAGAAGGAAAAAGTTTAAATTTAAATCCAACAACCATGAGACTAGCAACTTCACCCTGTAAAAACCTACTTACTACAGAAACTGCAGCACAATTAATAATGTGGTGTGACTACACCCTGATACACTACAAAGGAAATCTACACTTATTCACTGCAGATGCAATGTAACAGTCACACACTATAAAATCTCACCCAATAAAATGCCATTGCCGACTGAGTAACACCAAAGGAGAGTATTTGTTTATGCATATACTGTAAGATCCTCTTTAATTGGTTGACAATTTACATGAAGGACACACAACTGGTTCTCAAGAATAACAATATATGAGGATCATTAAATAAGTTTCCAAACTTTTTTCGTATGGGCACTTTTATTGATAGTACACACATGAAACTCTAGTCCCCTTTGAAGTAATCTCCTCCGGCTGCAATGCACTTGTACCGTTCCAACAACTTCTGGAGGGCCCCATGAAAGTCCTCTTGTGTGAGTGCGTCAATGACCTTCATCACAGCCTCTTTCATCTCCTCAATTGTCTCATAAAAACAGCCTCTGACCTTAGGGAATAACCAAAAGTCACAGGGACCAAGGTCTGGACTATAGGGAGGGTGAGCAACTGTCTTGATGCCCATCTTGGTCAAATAGTCTCTGACAAGGATGGAGTTATGGACTGTTGCATTGTCCTGGTGGAAATGCCACTGACCTGATTTGAAGAGTGCTAGCCTCTTCCGGCGGAATCTCTTCCTGAACTCCCTTAAAACCTCAACATAATAACCCTAACCCTTTGGCCAATCAACTCTGGTGTATTGACTTCTTTACTCCTCCCACACCTCTCATCATCCCTCACAGACTCTCTGCCTTCCTTGAATCTCTTATGCCACTCAAAAACTCATGCTCGATTCATGCAAGATGCTCCAAAAGCAGTCTGGAGCATTCCATACGTTTCTCTGGCATTTTTTCCAAGTTTAAAACAGGATTTTATTGCATATCATTCTTCTAAGTGTCCTCATTGCATTTTTGAAATTCACCAGCTGTGACAATCAGGCTTAAGTAGGGTGTATTCCAATTGCTGCTGTAGCTGTTCATTTAAACCTGAAATCATAAAAATTGGTCAGTCATATCATAAGATGTATAGCAAAAACACAGTGAATTTTCAAGAGTCTATGATAATTTTAAATGCCTGTACAAAAAAAAGTCTGGAAACTTATTAAATGCACCACATATTCTCGACGGATATTATGCATGTGTTTATTTGTGTGTGTGTGTGTGTGTGTGTGTGTATATATATATATATATATATATACATATATATATATAAACTAAAATTCTCATACTTGTATAAAAGTCTATAACCATAAACTAGCAAAAATGGCATATCATAGCAAAATTTTCCCAAGAACAATATACTTAATATTTTCAAAGTAATTTCCAGTTCAACTGAATGATAATTTTTGTGGGGTTTGCATTTATGTTAAATGCCATCTTTTTTAATAAGCCAAATCCTGAAAATAACAGAAATAACAATGAAATACTAATGAGAATTCTACATTTCTTCTCTAAGGAAAAAAAACATGGGCCACTGTTACTACAAGAAACCAACAGTTTGTTGTGTGTATGTATTTTTATTAAGATGTGATAAGGTCAATTTTTAAATGGAGTAAAGCTGGTTTGAATTAAGTGTTTACTTTCTCCTAGACTGGTTGCCTAACCCAGCCTGAAGGGCCCAGTCTGTCCAACTACTGTTTACCCATGGATAGACGGAGAGCAGTTAGATTCATGCATAAGTGTGAAGTGAAACAGCCTTATTCAGGATTTGAACTCAGGTCACCAATTTGATTTCCTACAATGATAACTTATGCTAAGCACACTTCTGAACTCTTTCCCTCTCAATACATACATATATATATATATATGTACACACACACACACACACACACACACACACACACACACACACTTGGTTTGAAGGACTTTTTTCCCACTTTAATTCATCATTCTTGTTTCTTCTGAGGAAACATAAATGGAGAGTGTTTATCTCAGAACTGTTTCTAACTGAATGATTTCTCCTGTTCATCTAGCCATAATCAAGATCCAGACTTTTGTGATATAGTCTAAGACCTTAATAGATAGGGATAAAATGCATAATAGTTTAGCATATGCTTTTATTTACTAAAGTTTGTTTTAAAATATTGACAATGCTCTTTTTAGAGAATTGCTATATATGAAGATATTAGACCCATGCATTGTAAATGATCTTAACAAAGACACTAGTTTGTTTTTTGTTTTTTTTCAGACAGCTGAATTAGTATTTGAAAAATATTGTAAAGTTTCATACTAAAATACCCTTTGCAATCAACTTTGGTGCATATAAATAGGTTATGCAGTGTAAGTATCAAGTAAGTTGTTCAATTATTTATTATTTTTGTCTCAGAATAAGAATTGATTTTCTACAGCAGTTTCTAATTTTATTTTGTTAGTTTTAAGTCCAGTAGATGATCCATCATTTTCTGTATGACTGACCAGCATAACTTTACAACAGAGTAGATTGCAATAATTACCCAATATCAAGATGACCTCTACAAATTAATATTATCTTATAGACACCTAAATACTTTAATCAGTGGCTTTATGCATGGTGTACTCTCCCATTGAGAATGATTGATAAGGGTTCAGTGAGTTTATCTGTTATGTGCTTTTGCATGATGATTTTTCTTTTGTTGCAAACTTGGGTGCATAATTGAATGCTCAGTCATTTACACCAAATGACAAGAACATATATGATTATGTTTGGGACACACACACACACACATATATATATATATAACCCAAACAACACTCCTCAGGATCTAAATTCAAAGATTTTTCTTTCTGGTAGACTGGCTGCCTTACCAGACTTAAAGCACTCAGTCTGAACTATTATTTACCATAGGTGGTGGGAGAATAGAAAGATTTATACCTTTCCTTACAGCATTAGCATAAAGTGAAACACAAACAGCTTCATCCATGATTTGAACTCATCTTGTTAAGTCCATTTATTATTAACAATAATCATTCTTCTGTTATTAGCTTATCCAAAAAATGTAACTGATTTTATGCTTTCACCACTATAAACAGATCATATGAGTTCAATGATTCCCATCTATAACTGAACTGTTGGGTCTTTATACAGTAACATCAATGAGAGAGTCTATGATATATAACATTTAAATAAAAGATATGAACAAATACCCAAATGCTGACACAAAAATAATTTACTATGCTATTTACTACACTGTCATGACTAAAGATTTTAATTAGATTTAACTATTTAAAAATTATTTAAAAAGAAAAAAAAATACAATTTAGTAAATCAAAATTTAGAATTTAGTTCTAGGAATTTTTAAATGTTCATAACAGAGATAAATAAAATGCTGCTGACATATGAAAATAAGTACAGCAAATGATTGAACAGTTCTATTTGGTTGTGTTGTATCATGGTAAGGAAGAGATACACAGAGAAATAAAGAGTTAACTATTTATTAACTCAAGTGGTACAGTCCAAATATTATAAGTCTTGCGCTGTGGGTGTTACATCCGAAGTTGGTCTTACAACTAACCGAGGTCTTGCACAACCCTCATGCTTAAGAAACACAATGTCTTTTATACCTCCGCGATATCGGAAGTCACATGATATGAGCCACTATATAAAAGGTTGGTAGGTTGGTTAGGTTTTAAGGCTTATCAACCCTCAATGGTTATTTAATCTCAAATCATGTTTATACATATATAGCAAAATATGATTTGTAAGCAAATAGTTTGTAGGTAATTTTTACATGAGCCAGAGCTCATTTACTTCTACACAGTTGAATGGTTTCAAGAATTGCTATCTAATACTCATAGTTCTATTTACCACAGCTAAATGGTTTCCAGTATACTAAATGATTAAACAGTTCTATTTGACCCATAGTTGGGACCCTAACAGTTACTATCATTCCAGGTCAGAGCAGTCTTGGAAGTAATGGTAATAAAGGGATACTCCACGTTCCCCAAAGCTCCAAAACTGGAGCTTTATCATCAGATAGTTTAGTGTCATATCCAGAAACACTCATTGGGAGTGAGGGTCTTACTCATCTACAGGGATGCAGTCAACATATTCTACAGCTCTAGCTGACTGGGCTGATGAAAATAAGTTTAATGAAAGAACTATCAAACTATCATGATTAAAATTACATCTTTGAAGATAGAGTTGTCTATACAATAAAAGTTTTGAGTTCCTAAACTTAAACAGAGCTAATGCTAATTGAAGAAAACTAAACTAATCCTTTACAACTTAATTCTTTATCTATTTCTCTAATTAGATAAATTCTATTCTTCAGTCATACCACTAGCTGAATATGCATACTTTTAAACACTGTCTTTTAACTACATAAAATTTACTCACCTTACAAAGTATCAAACAGACTCAGCACTATTTCTGTAATCTTATGGGAACCAATTTGGTTTGGTTTGGTTTCTTTGTTTAATGGCATATCAACCTTTGTAGGTTATTTAATGCCAAAGCCATTCTCCAAGAAGAACAGTAGTGGTACTATTTAACCCATAGCTGGGAGGATAAGAGGGTTCATACCTTTCCCAAGGGTATTTGCGCAAAAGTGAACGTAATAGCATGGCTGGAGTATGAACTCACTCACTACGATTCCGCAGTCCATCACTTTAACCATTACACCACGAGGACACCCCCATGGGAACCAGTGCTTTAACTCTTATTTAACTCAATATTTGTGCTGTTACCTAGAAGTACATATAACCAGGTAGCCAGAATTCAAGCGAGGGAATCCCTATTTCAATATTGCAATTGCCTTTAAGATGTACTTGGTTATTTAACCACCTGTAAAGGTTTACAAACTGTTAAATGATATTTTATATTTCCAGCTATTTTTCAGCTAGGAGCTCGTAGGGCCACAGGACAAGAGACAGCAGGGTTCTATGGGTCAAGCATGGTTTGATCAGGTCTTTAAAACTAAACAGATCTTAGATTTGGCACAAAGTGAAAAGTACGGGGCACAGCATGATGGTTAGAGTGTTTGCCAATGGCCCAGGGTTCAATCCCAGGTCAAGTCATACCAAAGACTCAAAAAATGGTACTTGATGCCGCCTTGCTTAGCACTCAGCATTATAAGGTACAGATCAAGGGTAAAGTGAAGCAATAGGGAAAGGAGTAGTGCCCTCCCCTACACCTCGGTGTAGTAGCTATCAAAAATGGAGCCTTCGGGTCACCTTCAACTACAGTCGTCAACTTTACTTACTAATGAGGTTCAAATTCTCTACTCAGTAGTAGTTGATCTGCAAGACAAACTAACCATTATAAGATGGTTACCTAAGCTTAGCTTAATCTGACATTAAACCAGAATTATGTGTACCCAGTGAGAATCAAACTCACTAGTAATGGTTTGCTAGCCTGGTTTAATAACTATTAAAGTATTACTGCGTAGCCATGTTGTTCATGTACATGATTTATTCAAACTGATTAATAACATTGCTACTAAGTATGACCTCAGTGCTTGTTTGTGATTCAAAATTCATGAATTAGGTCAGTTATTTGCTCTTCTTTGTAAACAACTTGGCAAAACAACTTGAATTAATCACCTTTATAATTTATAAGCATTGTTTATATGTTCAGTAATAAATTGAAAGTCAAAATTTGGTTTAATTAAGTTTATTAATTCATAGAAAAATAAACAATTTTTCTAACTTAATTTTTTGCACTTTCACAATCTCTTATACTCTAAAAATTTGTAAGCTTGGAAAAATGTTAAATTTATAGGTTTTAAACCAAGGGAATACAGCTTACAATGTAAGTCCTATAGTAAAGTAAACCCTCTTTTTCTGTCCATTATATCAAAGCGAGGCTCTAAAATTAGATTTAATTCTTTCCATGCTCATTCTTTTTCCTATGTATCCCTCCCACACACTTAGAGACATTTTGAATTTTTGAGAACAAGCAAGTTTTACTAAAAGACCTAAATAAAAAAAATTTTTAAATTACAAAGATATTATTTATTTATTCTAAACTTATAGACTTATCCAATAGTTTCCAACCTTTCTATGAACTCATTGCCCTACCCCTATGATGAAGTTACAAGACATTCTAACCAAAAGTTAATGGTGCATTTCATGGATATAAAAAATAGATATGATACTAACCTTGATCCTAAAGAAAATATTATGAGACCATAAACCATAATACCTTTAAAGTCAAAAACAATATATTTTGGAGGTAGTAAACTAACAAGTAATTTGCATGATAAATGAGTAGAAAATATCTCACATTTTGTGTGGTGTGTTAAGCGAGAGAAAAAAATCAGAATGAATGCAAGATTTATGACAAACTAACAAAAATATTAGTCCTAATAATGGTTACTAAGGTAATGAAAGTGGTAAGGTCATTAAGGGAAAATTTTTTAAAAAGACTAACAAGCAACATTATTTTCCTCTTGCCTATCCCAATACACACCTCAACTTCTACTCTGTCAAATATGCCCTGGCCTTTAACCTCACTGTAAAACTAAATTCATTAAAAGTATATACTTTTTGGCCTCCCACTTCTTCAACCTTTCATTTTGTGGTATCATATTAAGTTGGCGACCTTTAGTCGAGGGTGACCCGAAGGCTCCCTTTTCAACAGCTACTACACCAAGGTGTAGGGGAGGGCGCTACTCCTTTCCCTGGATTGCTCCACTTTACCCTTGATCTGTACCTTATAATGCTGAGTGTTAAGCAAGGAGGCATCAAGTACCATTTTTTGAGTCTTTGGTATGACTCGACCTGGGATTGAACCCAGGTCTCCCGGGCCATTGGCGAACACTCTAACCGCTAGGCCAAGTGGCAAACTCTTTGTTTTACTATTTTTCAGTTAAAATCTCCTAACAGAAAAACTGGTTAGTATACTAAGTGCATTTTCTCATTTTTTTTTTCTTTAAAGAATATGGCCTCTTTCTCAATTTTGGTATTTTAATTAAAAATCTTGAGATACCCCTAACTACTCTGTGATACAACATGTTGTAATACTCTGGTTGAAAAGCATCCCACAATTTCCCACCTCCCGATAAAAACAGTGAATGGTATATATCTACATTATTCCAAGAGTATTTCATGTCAACTTATGCATAGGTAAAACATGAACCTTTATTAGCAGGTTATCAACCATATGATCTGATAAAACAATTCTTCCAAGCTGTAACAATGTCAGTACTACTGTAAGGCTACACCACATGGATACTAACAAAATGATCTGAGATGGAAATTACACAAGGATAGTGGAAGCAGTACACAACAAAACAGCTTTTTTAGGGCTACTTACTCCCCATCTCACAAAATATTCAATTAACAAGACATGCTGGACATTACTGGAGAAGCAAAGATGAACTTATAAGCGATATTCTCCTTGGAACTCCTACACAGGGACACACCAGTGTTGGCCAACCCGTAAAAACTTATATTCCCCAGCTTTGTGTAAACATGAGGTTCTGTCTAGATAACTTAAGAGAGATGGCCAATCGGGTTCAAGGGTGAGACAGAATCAAGAGAATCCATAATGTCAGCAGGTCTTGATAATGATTTCACATAGTTATTTGTGTATAATTAAAAGATGTATTCTTACCACGTCTTACAAAGTAATGGATATTATAAAGTAATCTCATTTTACTTGAATCTAAATGTGTCTGTTACTATTAAAAAGAGACACTCCTGAAAGAACATGTTACTGAATAAACAAGGCGGGACCAACAAGTTTTGAGATTGAAACTTTAAATTAAAACATATGCACAACTAAGCAACTTATATAACAAAGTGATCATGTCTAGACAAATCTGAGCCAGAGATAATTTTGAAAAAAAAAAAAAAATGAATTATGAAGCTAGTCTCAATATTTTTTAAACAAAATGTTTTTGGCAAAATACAGGTTTGTCTAAGGACAGCACCTCTCCCCCATACTCACCAAGCTCAGCATAACTTTTTCTTGCTTCCTCAACTGAAAATTCATCTCAAAAAGAAAAATTTAAGGAGGTAGACAGCATTCAAAGAAATATAACAGCACAGCTTCACACCATATCAAAAGTGGTGCTTCAACCAATGGAAAAATCAATGGAATGCCAAGCTGACTATTTTGAATCAAATAAATTTTTAGTTTATTGTTCATTTCTGTCTTGATAAACAGAGTTTCAGTCTTGATACTTTCTGAATATAGTTTGTAAATCAAAATAAACTTTATTATATATATTCTTTGATATTTATATTAAGATAATTCCAGAAGAGATGGATTCATATCTTTCTCAAGGGCATTAGTGCAAAGTGAAACACTAATATCTTAATCTAGGATTTGAACTTGGATCACTGATTCCATTTCTAACAACGATAACCAATACACTAAGCGTTTCTTTCATTTGGTTTCTTTGTTTAATGGCATATCAACCTTTGGAGGTTATTCAATGCTAAAGCCATGCTTGTAGAAGAACAGTAGTGGTGCTATTTAACCGTATTTAATTATATAAGGAAGTCCATACCTTTCCAAAGGGTATTAGTCCAAAAATGAATGCATTAACATGACTGAAGTTCAAACTCCCTCACTTCAATGTTGTAATCCAGCACATTAGCCACTACACCATGGGAAAACAACTCTCCTCCTCCTCCCCCATCTCTGCATTTTTGGTAGAGTACCTTCAGAAATCCCAATTATCTTAAAAACTAAGATATGAAATATGCAGGTGAAAACTTATTTCAAAGAATATAAAATTAATAATTTTTCAAAAATAAATACAAAGGAAAATAGGAAAATTTTTCAGCAGCTTCCACAGTCAAATTTACCAAAAGAAAAAAAAAATTACTTTAAAAAAACTTAATCTATGGGTAAGTAATAAAGCAGATTCGGATCTGAAGTCTTGGTATGGCAACAAGTCTAGGAGAAAGAAAACTGAAGTTAAACTAACCATACTCCACATAACAATTCACCTCTTGCTCAGAGTAGAAAAGGATGCATAATGACATTCTTTAAAACTTTTAAATTACCATAAAATTTTATGCTAAACAATGTAAATATTAAGAATTTGTGTTGAAATAATAAAAAGAACATTGAGTAAACTCAATTAATTTATTGCCTTGTTTTTCTGTAGTCATTCAATACAGAGTTTGAATCACATTTCTTGAACTTTCTCACTATAAAGTGAGTGATATTGTTTACCTCCGAGTTTCCAAGGCAACAATCTTAAGGAAAAATATTACAAAAATAGCCAAGTTTAGTATCAAAATAATGAGAAACTTATCTGCAAAATTTCCCTGCAGGTGAAAAATATAGACCAACAAATGGAAGATAATATGAAATTCAACTATAGTTAAATATAGTCCTACGCAACACAGCGATAAAATTTCAACTATAGTCCTACATAGCAATGAAAGGGTTAATAATATCTAGTATCTTGAAGAGATGAATGCATAAAATTAATTCATATAATGAAATCTTTAAATACTTCAATTAAAAAAAAAACAGATGATCCCACTTAAGATGTGTGTGCCAGATTATGCTAAGCTTACTAAATAACAACAGCTGATCCAAATTGACTTTAACAAAAAATGGTCTAAACAATAAAAGAATATAAAACACTTTTTAAAATTAAGATTTATCTCTCAAACATTTAACAGTCATGGTAACCAAATACTTACCTTAAAATCAGCCCTTAACCTGAAAAAATTACTCCGAACCCAAACTTTTGGAAACCAAACTTGTTATAAAAATTGAAATAGCATCTTTTATTTCAGCATACACAGTAAATCAATAAGCACAAAGTAAAAAGTAGAAAAAGCATTTATTTTACACAAGAAATATTTATTTTTTAAACAATCTCCTCCCTTGTTCATGCACTTAATTCAGGGGTAAATATTAATAATATAGACTGACCATCATACATAAAAAATTTCAATGAAAATTTAGATAATAACTTCAACCTTTTTACTACCAATTTACTTTTTTTTCCTTTTAAGACTTTGGATATGAAAAATTATGCATTGAATATGAAATTTGACTGAGACACCAGTGTTCCAGCAGGAGTGAAAGGCTTAAGCTATGAATGTACTGATGCATCCACAAATACATGTATATCTGGTTAACAACAAGTTAGTTTGTATCTATAGTTTGTATTTTTGCTTTAGATACAAGAAAAACTTAATGATCTGCAAAAGTTACTGTGACCAGTTTCCTGAGAAATATTCAACTGAAGAACTAATGTCTTTATCAGATTTCTCATCCCTTTATTCTCATTCTAACACACTTTTGTTTTGGATATTACTTTTTCACAATCTTCACAATATTCTCCAAAACTCCCACAAGTATTACTCCCCTGTCTCTCTGCCTTATTTCTTACACAGTTCAACTTGTCTTGTCTACAGGGCTCATCACAGCTTATCTGAGCTTCTCTAGAGACTCTTCAAAGTCAGTCATATCTATTACAAGGTGTCTGTATGTTTATCTTTTCCCCTCCATCCAACACTGACTATCTCAATCCCTCATTTCACTCCCTGTTATCCATTGCTCTCTTTGGTATCTTTTAAACATAACACACATCACCAAATACAAGTCACATCAATCTAACTACATGAACTTGTCTTGTAACCATTCCCTAGATGAGATCCTGACACTTTCCTTCACCTTTGAGCAGATCAAGTGATAATGGCAGAGGTTAATGAGAGAAAACCTTTAAGATCTCAAGCTATATCATCCTCTATCATTGATTATAAACAAAAAAGAAAAGTGCCACAAAGAAATGATTCATAGGTCTTTTATTTGACTGTAATTTAAACCTGTTTAAATTCTCAATGAACCCTTCTAATAAGATACAGGATTCATATCTCAGAACTTAATTTAGGTGCTGAAACCATTTTATGTGTTTGAGCGTATATGGTTTAAACTGTTGTCAAAGTAGATTTAAGTTCAAGAAATCTAAATATGTGAGTATTACAACTGTTGGCTTTGTGCATTACAATGTTTTGTCAAATATACAGAAAATATTAAAACAAACAAGATAGTAAAATTGAGGAAATATAAACAATAATAAGATACCTAATATTTACTTTAACAATAAGTTATACCTTAGAATTATACTAATTTGATTGCTCATATCTTTCCAATATTTAAACTAGGTCAGTCAAGGTTAAAATGTCATGAAAACTGTAAAACCAAGTTTTCAAAATTCAACTAAAGTAACAAAAATGCATGGTTATTTTTGCTATTATATCAATATTTATTCAAATTTTCCACCCAATATTAATAACTAAGCATCAAAATACAAAAAAAATCAATTTTTTTTGTAATCAAATATTGATTACAAGAGAAAAATTACAAATTCTTACGTTTCAGGATTTTTCAAAGATTATTAGGAAAAAAAAATTTTTTACTTTATTAGTAATATTTTCAAAAAATCTAATTCATTATTAATAATATAAAAAGCACCTCATTATAGCATAATTGTTATCAAGCTAGACTCACAGATCAATTACAGCTGAGTAGCGAGTTCAATCCTCACTAGACGCTTCATACTTGTGACCTTGTGCTAAATCTAAGCCACACTTAATGTCTTGCGGAGTAATAGTGAGCTAACATAAAAGACTATTGCAATGAGTAGTCTATACTTTTGGTCTTGTGCTACAACTAAGATAAGCTTAGTAAATATCTATAAATAACAATGTCAATCATTCATCATCAAGGCATGCCAACAGCATGAATTACTTTGACTATCTTGCCATCCATCCTTATCAGCCATCACACTTTGGACGTCCATAGAGCTGATGAATATATGATGAAGTTGTCATCATCACCTTCTATAATCAGCTATCTTCCCTTGTTCGACAGATTCCCTAAAAGATTTATTTTCTTGTAAAACTTCATTATTTGAACCAAATATCTATTTTTGAAAAATATATTTTCCAGTTATTGCAAAATACATACATCCATAATCTAAGGAGGCACTCATGGTATAATGGTTATCATCAAAGGAAATGAACAAGGCATTACAATTTCAAACCCTGGATGAGGCTGTTTTGATTTTCACATTTCGCTAATACCCTTGGGAAAGGTGTGAATCTAACTATTCTCTCTCCAGCTACAGGTAAAATAGTAAGGCAGATTGGGCCTTGGTATGGCAACCAGTCTAGAAGAAAACCTTGAATTCAAACCTGTTAAACTCTACTAAAGAATTGATCTTGTGTCACATTCTGCTCGTGTGGAGGGGTTAGTAAATATATACATCCATAATTTATATAGGACCAATGATTTATTTAAAATGGCTTCAATTACAAATTAGTTTGGCGCTCTAGATCTCAAATGGTTCAAGTCTTCTAAACCACAGAGCATTTTTCACACACAAAAAAACTAAGACTGAAAATATGGCAAATTCCAAAGACTTCAAAAATCTCCATATTTTAGGATATTATGAAGAAGAAAAAGTCAGATCATGACATGTGTTTCAACATCCTTGAATGTTGTGCATTCTATAAGTACTAAACTGACTTATATAACCATTTCACAATGCATAAATCAATACTGCAATGAAAAGAACCATCATCATACCTAGTGAAGATGTGACAGAAAAACAGACAGACTCACCAATTACAAAAGCCCTTCATTTCAGCTTATCTTAAACTACATTTTAATGGAATTGGGAACGTGAGTTTAAATTCTGGACAAAGTTGTTCACATTTTACTTCACTCTAATGCTTTTGGGAAAGGCATGAATCCATCTTTTCTCTCCAGCTATGGGTAAATAGTAGGGCAGACTGTGTTCTTTAGCCTTGGTTTGGTAACCAGTTTGGGAGAAGAAAAACTGAATATGAACTAGCTTTAATCTGTTTAAAAATGACCTTGTGTCACAACTTACCTGAAACAGAGGAGTTGGGTAATTTTGAAATACATTCTATCTATCCAATGCAAAACTGAAACAATCTGATCAACAAAGCATGTAAAATAGAATTTGAAGTCTAACAGAAGGATAATTAAATTCAAACCCCTTCCAAATACAGTATGGGCTAGAGCAAGGCCCTTTACACCTTAGCAAAGGCCTGACAGAAAGAGTACTAACTTGAATACCAACATTTCCCTCCTTGTTTAAACTACAATATTAAGAAAACCAAACAAATCTGGTTATCAGTGAAAGAGTACTTTGTTTATAGCAGAACAAGCCATAATGATTAGTTACATAACATTAAGCACACATCTATTTTCTCATTCATGTACTTTATTTGGAGGCTGAGGATAGCCAAGAAATAAATGGTTTATAAGAGTGAAATTGAAAAATTTAATTAAGATTCCTTAAGGAATGTAAAATATCGCTTTGAAGTAAACCTTTGGTACTTTAAGGCTAATCTCATCACATTTTTATGTTTTTAGGTTATAAGATTACTTTATTCCTAAAAATAATATTGAGAAATAGCATTTTCAAAAACAGAAATAGCTTTTAAAAAGGCTTAAATCTAAAAATTCTAATTTTTCCTGTACAGGTATAAATAAGGGCGTGCTGAATTTTTTTTGCTTAATCAAAAGGGAAATAACTTTGAACCATAAAACATACATGCCATTTCATAAATTCATTCAGATATTCAACATACTTGGCACATAATTTCTCAAGTTTCTTAAAATATTAAGAAAAAATTCAAAAGGCAGCTTAGGAATTTTTTTGCACATTTTAATACTGAAGCTAATTTTTCTTAACTCTTAAAAAGTAACAGTATCATTTTGAGTGATAATGTCTGCATTTAAGAATGGAAATTTAAAATTTTGATACTATGACAGTTTTAAATGTTACTAGATGACCCATGAATCAATAGGTTTCCCCATTGATATTGATGTTTCGATTTAGAAAGGAGAGAAAAATTTTAATTAGCATTTCATAGTAATCTCTTACTGAGTTCCCAATATAGTACAGGAAAAATTTGAATTTTTAGATTTATTCATAATAGTACTGATGCTTCTATTTAAGGAGAGAAGAATTCTAATTAGCATTTTATAAGATAAGGTAAAGAAAAAAAGGTATCAGGGAATAAGCATAGCTATTCCACATATCTATCCCAAAGTTCAATCTGCTTAGTATATCATTTAAGTTTCTTTAATCCTTGGGCTGGGGAGGCATTCACTTCTTGGTTAAGACAACTTTTTGACGCTCCAATGATTACAGGCATTTTTTAAAAATTCTATTGATTGTAAAATTAGGGGAAATACTTCAATGTCTGTCATAACTACCGACTATAAATATGAAAGGGTACTGAAAGTTATCAGACTGACCAAAAAGGGAATGACAGTCATGAAAGATACACGCTATTCCACATATATCTTCTAAAGTTCAACCCACTTGAGAGATCATTTCTCAACTTTTTTAACCTTCCCCTGCCCCAAAAGGTAATTCTCTTCTTGGTTGTGCCAAGAACTTTTCGGTACCTTCTCATTGTTAGCAGATGTGTGTTAACACAAACTCAGTGGCTGAGTAAAACATGATCTTTAATTTATACATTTCAAATGAATGTTTCTTAACCTAATGATGAAAAAAAATTATTATACAATATCTTTGCTGAAAAGGAAATGTACATGAACAATTCATAGACAAATTTTTGAAATTTTAGACACCAAGATAATGTCTTTTGTTTCAGAGAAAGTATAATCAATAATTACCTAGAACTTAGTGTTAATCAAATCCAAGAGATTATCGCACCTTGATGAAAGCCATTTGTATATAGTCTAAATATATGTCACTGAGATCATGAGAAAAAACATTATCATCATTGACATTTGCTACATAATTACACTCTGACCAATTTTTCTTTTTTGCCACCAAGTACATTACCCATTTTACAGTGCTGGATTATCTACCCTTGCTAGCAGGATTACCCTTTCAATGAACACTATAGAAGTGACACAATTATTTACCATAGCAACACATCCAGCTATTTAAGGGAGGTGGCAAAAAATTCTCTCTCAGCATGCAATCAAAAGAAAACATCTGTTTTATCTGTCCATTGACACACACCCCTCCTTTATTGGCACATTATACAAACTCCAAAATATCTTGCGGGGACACAAGCTTTCATCAAAAACAGACATGCCATGTAAAAACTGATCATGACCAAAATAACCAAAAGGAACATTATCCAGTAGATAAATGGACAGTATTTCATTTTATCTAACACATACACACCTTCATTCCTTTACATAAACATCTTTCTTTTTGCCTTCTTATTCACATTTTACACTTCAATAAGGTCATTTTCATTATGTTGTAAGAATTATCTCTTCTCTTGGATTGCTTTCCTACACAGAATCCTGAGTTTTATAAATTTTATAAAATTAGTAATTCCAAGGACATCAAAATACTCTTGAGGCTACTTTGACATTAAAAATGTTTGTAAAATCTTATAACAATAACTGTATTCATGAACAATTGACAGAAGCTTAATTGTTTTTGTGTACTAAATACAACATTATATTTAAAATAATATTTAATAGCCAGTATTTTCTTTTATTTCCCTAAACATTAAGAATGATTTTTTAAAATCTTTTTTTTTTCTTGGCTAGTTATAAAATATAGCTCATTTCATGCTAGTTTTAAAAATACTAAAACCTAAATCTTTTGATTTATCACCCTGGTTGTTTTGGTGACATAAATTTAAACCTATCTCCATAGGATCTACAATTTCAGGCAGTATCTCCTATTGCACAAAAATCAAAATTAAACCCTGATGCCTGTGAGTTGAATGGGGAACTTTTAATTACTATTTCAAAAATTTATACAATCAGAGTCAGAAAATTCAGTCTTGGGATTTGATTATAAAAGATTACCTTACTTTAGATGAATGCAAGTATCAAAGGGGATCATCAAATTTTGTCCTCTAATCTAGATCTACATTAAAAAATAATCTTGTAATAAACTGCAATGCTATTGAAAGACTAGCAAACATCTACTGAGATTTAAGTCTCCTTAACTATCAAAACCAATAGTAGTAGTATTTTTTGGAGTCAATTGAATGGGGGTAGGAAGTGCAGGTGGCTTTATGTTTAGCAGCACAAAGAATAAGATTGGTGAAATGAGTTCACAAATCCACAACTAATGGAAGCAGATTTGGATCATAAGAACTGATGAGCCAGGAAGTGCTGGATTAGAGAAGTTACAACATTATGTATAGAGGTAAAAGATTACTTACTAAGACCTGAATTGTACAAAGCCTTGATAGATTTTTTCATCTTTGTAAGTCCACTGCGATCGTAATCCAAACTCTACAATAGAAAAAATACATGTTATATAAAACAAAATAAATTTTAATGGAATGTTTTCACAGAGAAAAAGAACAGATTGCTAATAGAAAAAGAAAATATGGGGAATAATAATTCTAGTGACAATGATAACAAAATTTTGAAAGGAGAAAGTCATTTACAGTGTAAATCCCAACCTACTACCCATTAATCAAGGAAGAATAGTTGGGGGTCATGAAATAAGACTTGAAAAGATACTGCAAAACAAATAATAGACAACATATTTTTAGGAATAGTTGATTCTTGGAATAAACTACCATCAGCAATGGTAAATGCCTTCTTCATTAAACTCTTAAGTTAAGGTTGAATAAAGTATGGGATAATCATAAATGCTCAACAAAAATGCAACTATTTCCGCCTCAAGATACATAGATTGGTTTGGTTTGGTTTTATGGCATATCAACCATTGTTGGTTATTTAATGCCAAATCCATTTTTTACCTATATATCAAACATATGATTTGTAAACATTTTGTAGATACAGTTAAATGATCAAATAGTTCTATTTCTAACAATTCAATTTAGCTTAAGTCAACCAAATTAAATGGTTGCAAGTATTGCTATATACCACTAACAATTCAATTAAACATCAGTCATTTATTTACACACAGTTTAATGATCAAACAGTTCTATTTCTAATAATTTAATTTAGCCTAAGTCATTTGTTTGCACACAGTTTAAATATCAAACACTTCTATTTGACCCATAGATAGGATCCAATCAGGTGCTACCATTTTAGGCTAGAGTGAACCTGAGAGCGATGGCAACAAAGGAGTACTCTGCATTCCCCTAAGTTCCAGCATTACTGGAACCTCACCATCAAATCATTTAATGTCATATTCAGAACAATCATTGCAGGGAGTCTTACCCACTTTACTGTGTATTCTACAGCACTAACTGACTAGGCTGTCAAGATACATAGAAAATACAAGGGTGTAATGGTTAGCAAGCTAGACTAGCAAACTTTTGCAAGTGAGTTAAAGTCTCATTGGGTGCCCCAATCATATGGCCTTGTGCCACATCTGAGCAAAATGCTTAGTAAATTACAATATAGAAAATACAAGGGACAACAATTACAACTAGCTGACAGGTCTTCAAACCTAACAGATCCAACTGAAGGAGATATTATTATTATTATTATTATTATTATTATTATTATTATTTACTTAGCTTAGCACAAGGCTAGAAGTATGCAATACACAATAAAAATCAAACTTACAAACAATGACCTGCTAGTCAAATTATCTAATCATTAAAGCAAACAAAGGGCCCAATTCATCATTTACTAAGCTTAGCTTGCCACAAGGAAAGAAATACGAGACACTCAGTGAGAATCAAACTCATTAACAATGACCTGCTAGTTTAGTTTGCTAAACATTATACCATGAGAGGTGATTATATTTTGGAAAGAGAAAAGTTACTTTTTAAAAATTTGGAAATAAAAATTTTGATGCATGAATGCCAAATCAAGTATTGATATAGAAAAATGTATAATACAATGGTAAGCCATTAACAGTGAATTTTATTGCCATTCTTAAACAAACAATAACAATGACAAATTTTACTTAATTCTACAAATCTCATTGTTCCCCACCCCAAATCCTAACCTATTTGAAAAATAAATAAATAAATAACAAAGTCAAATAGAAAGAAAAATAAGTTAAAAGAATTTACCAGTGTATGTATTTACCCAACCCCACCATAAGCAGGATGTGACACAAAGTCAATTTTTAAACAAATTAAAGCTGGTTTGAATTCAGAGTTTTCCTTCTCCAGGATTGGTGGCCTAACTAAGACTAGAAGAACCAGACTGCTTTACTATATTCCCAGAGCTGGAGAGGAGGACAGATGAATTCATGTCTTTTCCAAGGGCATTAGCTTGAAAGGAAATGAAAATAGCATCACCCAGAATTTGAGCTCAGATTGCTGATTCCATTTCTTAAGACAACAACCATTATGCTAAGTTCACTTCCCTATTTACCAGTCTATGCAGTTTAAAATGGAAGGAATCTTGATTTCAAGATTACTGATGATTGGATGTGAACTTCTTAATTGTAAAAGTAAGTAAAGTTGGCAACCATAGTCGAGGGTGACCCAGAAGCTCCCTTTTCAATAACTACAACACCAAGATGTAGGGGAGGGCGCTACTCCATTCCCTAGATTGCTCTACTTTACCTTAAAGTGCTGAGTAAGGTGGCATCAAGTACAGTTTTTTTTGAGTCTTTGGTATGACTCTACTTGGGATTGAACCTTAATCTCCCAGACCATTGACAAACAAACACTCTACTCATTCTTAATTACTATTACTAAAAATGAGTATTGCAATTTGGTGATCAAAAATGCTTTTATTTTAAATAACAAAACTACTTGTTGAGGGGGGGGGGTACAGTTTAAGATATTTAATTTTTTTTTTTTTTTACTTTCATGATCATAATTTTCATAACCAAATTTCTCTAGTACATGTGCACAAAACCAAGTTAAGCATTAAAAAAACTGGATGAAAGAAATTGCAGAAAAGAGAAAAAAATAATGTTTACATAGAGATGCTAAACGGTTGCATCTGGTGGTCAAATTGCACAAAGAAGGGAAAAGTTGATTTAGCATACAAATAATAATAGAACTATGAGAAATAGTTCTAACTGCATATAAGAGGTGAATGTGTAGGTGGTATAACAGTTATCAGCACTAAAATTAGAAAATAGGATTAGTAAGTAGAGTTGAAATTTCAGCTGAGGCTGTGCACAGTCACTTCACTGTGGGAAAAGGCAGAGACCTATCTCTTCTTTCTCTCAGTTACAGGTAAAATAGTAAGGCAGACTGGACTCTCTAACCTTGATAGAACAATGAGACAAAAGTTTGACTCATTAACCTTTTGCAAAGAGATCACAATGCTTGGCATGTTTTATCCACCATATGCAATATCCAACAGGCACATGCATGAACAGAAAGTGTCTGATGTGGATGATGAGAGGCATCTATACAAATTAAGAACTTATAAAAAACTGCAGATTTAACAGTGAGTAAACAATTTGCAACTTGTAATCAAATTCAGAGACAAACAATATTGAGAGGCAGAAGGAAAAGAAACCCTGAAGAAGATTGCCGATGTGTGCAGACTGCATTTTGACCTACTTGAATCTCCTGTAGTGGTTTTACTTGGCCTTTTTGCTAGACATATTAGACAAACCTATTATAGGCAACTGGTCTTGAAGGACATATCTGAATTGAAACCTTTTCCTTAGCCCCAATGCATCATGGGAGAATATAGCAGAGTGAGGTTCATTAATCTGTCTTACAAACCTCATGAAAGTCTGAGTTCTCAAGGGGATAAAGAGAAAAGGTTGACAGGATTTGGTGCATATAAGAAAAAAATGCACGCACGGACACTCACACAAAAAAAGCAAAAAAAAAAAAAGCACGAAAGCAGTGAGAAAAAAAATCTGTGACTTAAGTGGTTAACTTTTAATTGATTAATTTTTAATGACATGTCAACCCATCTATGGTTATTTTATGCCAAAAGGTTAAGGAATTGCATTCATTGTATGTTCATATTTACATTTTTTATAAAAAAGTTTTAAGTTTTTTTGTTTTGTTTTTTTGGGGGGAACAAAAATCCAATACAAATAAATTTTAAACAGATCTATTTTATTCACAAATGAGACCCTAAAAGGTACTACCACTCAGGGTAGCAATGGCAAAAGAGAAGTACTCCACACTCCCCAGAGCTCCAGAATTGTAGCTTCACCTTTAGATGCAGTTTAGTATCATACTTAAGACACCCCTTTCAGGAGATACAGTCAGTGTAATCTAAGCTCCACCTACGAATTGATTTTATACAAGTTGTCTCTTAACTAATTAGGTTATACTTTCAACTAGTATTAGAATAACTGTTGTAAAATGATAGTACACTAGTATAACAAGTTGTTCTTTGTTCCAACATTGTAGCTTTGTAAAAAGTTAGTTTAGAACAACAAATACCTATTTTAGATTGGTCACCAGTCTTTGGATTGCTTTGTAATTTTTTTTTTCTTTCTTTCTTAAAAAGATCATTTAAAAATTAGTAGGAATAATGCATTTCTATAAACTGGTGTGTGCATAAATTTTGTTACGCTGTTAACCTTTTTCCTCCCAAACCAGATACCTGCGTAGCAAGTAAGCATAAACTTAAGCAATAGTTTTAGTAAAACTATAAATTAGATCTTAGTCTGGCAAGCATATTTCTGGCACAATTCTGGCACACTGTATTCTTAGGTCTGTCTTTTTCAGTCAAATACAGGATACAAGCTCAGAGCTTCAGTTTGCCAACTCCTGCCATTTCCAGCAAATACATAGATACAGGTGTGCATAATACATACTTATGCACATTTCTCATGCAAAAAATCTACATGCATATACTTATTAAAAGGTGATTGTCTGAACTTCATATGCATAGCATACTGCCTATATTAATGTCTAGTAGCAGGGTCAGTAATCTTCATATTGTGTGTGTGTGTGTGTGTGTGTGTGTGTGTGTGTGTGTGTGTGTGTGTGTGTGTGTAAATGATATAGTGACTGCCACTTCCTTATAGAAAAAGGTCATCTCTCCAATCCTACAAAGAGCACCCATAGGCATGCATGTGGTTCCTCAGATAAATTTCAGCCTTGCAGGTCCAGCTGCATTTCTAACAAACAAAAGACCTGTCTCAGTTATTGGCAGTAAACCTATGCACTCTCATATGACTTCTCAAACCTGCTGCAGACCCACATGCTTTGTCACAGAACTGACATGAATTACTTATAAGTTGTTGAAGAAGGACCTGTGTAAAGTCAGTATATAATTGTTTGAAATCATGAGATCTCATATGACAAGCAATACAAACTTTGTATAAACAGATACTACTGCAGATATTATATAATATGAGGATCATTAAATAAGTTTCCAGAGTTTTTTCATATAGGCACTCTTATTGATAGTACACACATGAAACTCTAGTTCCCTTCAAAGTAATCTCCTCCGGCTGCAATGCACTTGTACCATTCCAACAACTTCTGGAAGGACCCATGGAAGTCCTCTTGTGCGAGCATGCCTCTTTCATCTCCTCAATTGTCTCATAACAACAGCCTCTGAGCTTAGGGAATAACCAAAAGTCACAGGGACCAAGGTCTGGACTATAGGGAGGGTGAGGAACTGTTTTGATGCCCATCTTGGTCAAATAGTCTCTGACAAGGAGTTTCGGACTGTCCTGGTAGAAATGCCACTGACCTGATTTGAAAAGTGCTGGCCTCTTCCAACGGAATCTCTTCCTGAACTCCCTTAAGACCTTAATATAGTAACCCTAACCCTAACCCTTTGGCCAATCAACTCTGGTGTATTGACTTTCTTACTCCTCCCACATTTCTCATCATCCCTCACAGACTCCCTGCCTTCCTTGAATCTCTTATGCCACTCAAAAACTCATGCTCGATTCATGCAAGATACTCCAAAAGCAGTCTGAAGCATTCTATACGTTTCTCTGGCATTTTTTCCAAGTTTAAAACAGGATTTTATTGCATATCATTCTTCTAGAGTGTCCTCATGTACAGATTGCATTTTTGAAATTCACCAGCTGTGACAATCAGGCTTTAGTAGGGTGTATTCCAATTCCTGCTGTAGCTGTTCATTTGAACCTGAAATCATAAAAATTTGTCAGTCATCTCATAGATGTATAGCAAAAACACAGTGAATTTTCAAGAGTCTATGATAATTTTAAATGCCTGTACAAAAAAAAGTCTGGAAACTTATTAAATGCACCACATATTCTCGACGGATATTATGCATGTGTTTATTTGTGGAAACTTATTGAATGCACCACCTAATTATTTATGAAAGTATATTTTCTAAACCCAAGACACCAGGATTTTATCATTTATAGTGAAATACAATAAAATTGGATATCATTAGGTAATATTGCCAAACTCACTCAACTGCATTGAAAAACTAATCAAAAATATTAATATATAATACTACAAAGATGAGTATGTGTGTGTGTGTGTGTGTGTGTATATATAAGAATTTTGCTTTATATTTTTGGTTGAGTTTCAATGCTGTAGCATTTGGTAATAAATAATGATTAATAATATTCATTTTTATTATATAAAGTTCCACTAGAAATAACAAAATCCTATTACCTTTGGCTTAAGAGTGTACTTATTTAGAGGGAATACTATATGTATGTATGTACATATCTAGAAATATATAAAGATTAACAAATCTTCCTTAAACAAGATAAACTTTGAATATAGAATCCTAATAAAGTTCTTTTCTTCCATAAATTCCCCTCCCATTTGTTCTTTCTCCTACTTTTTATGTCTGTCATTTCATTATTCGCTCCCTTGAACATGGCTCCAGATGGAGTACTAGAGAAAAATATGGCACCTTCCTAAATTCATTCCATCCAGAAGTCAAACGACTCATACAAAGACTTTCATGCATCAAAAACAGAATAGGCAAACACAAAGTATGCATATTATTTACTTAAACATTTCTAAAATAGAAAATACTGCACACACACACACACACATATATATATATATATATATATATATACACACACACACACACACAGAGACAGAGCTATCCTTGTTGTATAATGGTTAAAGTGCTGAACTGCAGAATTGTAGTAAGCGAGTTCGAACTCCAGTCACAGTATTATGTTCACTTTCAGGCAAATACCCTTGGGAAAGGTATGAACCCCCTGATCCTCCCAGCTATGGGTTAAATAGTACCAGTACTGTTCTTCAAGAAGGATGGCTTTGGCATTAAATAACCTACAAAGGTTGATATGCCATCAAACAAAGAAACCAAACCGAAAACACACACACACACAACTACTACTTACCAATAAATGTGTAAGTATAAGTACAATATAAGTAAAAAAAAGTTAAGTTGGCAGCTGTACTCAAGAGCGAAAAGAAGCTCCGTTTTCAATAGCTACTACACTGAGGTGTATGGGAGGGCGCTACCACTTTCCCTAGATCATTCCACTTTACCTTTGATCCATACCTTATAATGCCGAGTGTTAAGCAATGAGGTATCAAGTATCATTTTTTAGTCTTCGATATGACTCGACCTGGGATTGAACCTTGGTCCCCCAGGTCATTGACAAACACTCAACCCACTGGGCCAACAGGCTGGTTAAGTGAAGTTGGTGACCTTAGTTGAGGACAACCTGATGGATCCCTTTTCAATAGCTACTACACTGAGATGTAGGGGAGGGTACTACTCCTTTCCCTGGATCATTCCACTTTACCCTGGATCCATACCTTATAATGTCGAGTGCTAAGCAAGGCAGTATCAAGTACCATTTTTTTAGTCTTCGGTATGACAGCCTGAGATTGAACCTTGGTTCTTCAGGACATTGGCAAACACTCTACCCACGAGACCAATACATATACCTAAATATTTTTACTGAAAGGAAAGTCTGAGGTATGAACATAATTCTACAAAAAAGACATTTCTCACATAACCCATCAGAACTTATAGCACCAAAATTATTTATATTTCCTTAAACTTGATCTTCTCTGGAAAGAGAATGAAGTTTGTAACAAAAGAACAAAACAGCAAAAACACAATTTTGAATCCTTCATCAATGGCCCAGGAGACCTGGATTCAATCCCAGGTTAAGTCATACCAAAGACTGGCTGTGGAGTTATAGTTAGTAAGTTTGTTTCACCATTCATTGCTAGTATAATGAGTTCAAACCTCACTGAGTGTCTCACTATTGTGACCAAGCAAATATCTGTATAAATACGTAAATATTGCTAGATACAGAGATATATATGTATAATGTGTGTGTGTGTGCGTGTGTGATTATATGGAAATAGACACAAAGATATACAAATTCTTAAACAAAGAGAGAAAAAAAAAGGCAAGGGAAAAAAGCTAGAAAAAGAAAAAACACAGGAAAAGACAAAGGCAGAGAAAGAAAAAAAAAAGAAATAAAGTATAGGAGGAAATGTGTCCTTGTAAATTCATGTCTATCTTCATTGCTGCTGCTGATGTTATATGTTATTGTTCTAAGCCTGAAGAATGATCAGAGATCCCTTTTTCCTTATTCCCATCAATAATCCACGAGTGAACACATACTAAAGTGTACTCATATCCAATAAAGCTAATTAATACACGTGAAAGTTTATACCATTTTAAAATCCTGCATCTTTCTAGTTTTAAAAGATTTTAAACCAGTCTTACCTTTCTAAATCTACTTTTCGATAAAATCATCACAATTCTCCCAATAATATCTACTTAATACAATAGCTTTACTTCACTGAAGAAATCTACATCTTATCATGTACGCACATATAAAAACACTACTATACTTATCTCTTACTAACCACTTGGAGGGTAGGGGAGAGAGTTGTCATGGCATAGTGGCTAGCATGCTGGACTGTGACATTATAGTAAACAGAGTTCAAACTCCAGTCATACTATTACATTCACTTTCAGATTAATACCATCGGGAAAGGTATGAACCCCTTTATCTCCCCAAACTATGGGTTAAATAGTACCACTGCTGTTCTTCTACAAAGATGGCTCTAGCATTAACTATCCACAAAGGTTGATATGCTATTTAACAAAGAAACTAAAACCACCACCTGACTCCAAATATACTAAACATGGATTTTACTGATACATATTTGTGTATCACACTAGTATTTTCTTCATTTAAAATGTATATATATTGTTAGACATGAAATAACCCACAAGGGTTGATATGATATTAAACATTAACCAAACAACTAACTCTAGCTGATATTTATCACAACTCACTCAAGTCAACATATCTATAACACCAAGGTACAACATACATTGAACACGAGTATAAAGAATAAGCTTCTGATGAGAAATCCTTTTTTTACCTCAGGGAAGCTTTGTTCTAGATATATATTTACCAACCCCTCTGCTCAGGCAGGATATGACACAAGGTCAATTTTTAAGCGAAGTTTATTGGGTTTGAATTCAGAGTTTTCCTTCTCTTAGACTAGTTGTCTCACCAAGGCTGAAGAACCTAGTCTTCCCTACTATTTACCCATAGCTGGAGGGAGAATAATTGGATTCATACCTTTCCCAAGGGTATTAGTGCTATGTAAAATGCAAACAGTCTCGTCCGGGATTTGAACTCGTGTCGCCATGTCCATTTCCTACGACGATAACTATTACACCACGGGCACCTCCTTGTTCTATATACCAACTGTTTTACCATCTAAACTTTGGGAGCATGTATGGTATCACAGAAATCCAATTACCACCTATAACAACACTCAATATCTTTGTCTCCGACTGGTCAACTCCATGTTTGTTATTGTTTTACACACTAGTCATAATAGTTGGGTTGGTTTGGGTATCTTTGTTTAATGGCATATCAACCTTTGTGGATTATTTAATGCCAAAGCCATCCTTGTATAAGAACACTAGTAGTACTATTCAACCCATAACTCAAAAAGAAAAGAGAGTTTATAAATTTCCCCAAGGGTAGCAGTCTGAAAGTGAATGCAATAGCACAACTGGAGTTTGAACTTGCTTACTATGACATCACAGTCTAGTACATTAGCCACTACCCATCAAAACTCCCTCAGTTTTAATACTGTGTGGGCATATGTGTATGTGAACACACAATGTCCCCTTTAAAAATAATGTCATTTTCTGTCTATTTTTATTGATATTAACCATTTGCTATTGGGTTTCATCTCTTTACTCTATTTGCATTCAAGTGAGAATTATTTAGATTTTATTGAAAAGAAATGTCATTTTCACCCTTGAGGTTTCTATATTCTATTAATGCCAAAGTGTCACATTAAAAATGGTGAAAGACTTCATTAGCCACTCCAGAATAATCAGCAGTTATTGTCTTCATTACAATCTAAAAATTGTCTTAAAATCACTAATTTGCTGCCAGAGTAAAAAGACCAAAAACAATTGAATTTCTTGTGAGATATCTCATCAGTGATTCCTGAACAGGTTTTACTTTCCCTCTCTTCATTACCATTTATGAATTGTTTTAAATCACTGTCCAATTTATTGTGAGAGTAACAAAACCTAAAACTCACAAAAATATTTAAACCCCTCAGGTATTTATTTACTTGACTTCTCTACTATAGACAGGATCAAATAGAAGGTCAATTTTTAAGCAGAGTACAACTGATTTGAATCCAGAGTTTTCTTTCTCCTAGAAGTGACAATAACAAGGCTAAAGAGACTCATCTGCCCACATCTGAGAGGAGAAAAGATGGATTCATGCCTTTTCTAGGGACATGAATACATGCACCATGTTTCTTCATGTTGCCACCATTTTTAAACAGACGATGTTTATAAAGTGCTATCTAAATCATCTTTACCTGTGGCAGGCATAAATATCACCACAATGTAAAAATATGTATATGTATATCGAAGATGAGAAAATTATACTATTCTTAGAAAAGCTTAAGTATTTATAATACCTACAACATATTTCTAACAGATATCTCGTCAGTAAATGGTAACTAAAGCTGACAATAAAAACACAGGAATATGATTTTAAAACATTCTTATTAAATTAATCCACTTTAAAATGACATATAGTATAACAATGAAAAAAAAAAAATGTTTATTCATTTCAGTTTTCAATAACCAAAGAGTTCTACTAAAAGGAACTATAATCTTTCTTTCATGCTCACACTCAAGTATTAAGCTTTGAGTAACAATTGAACATATTTCCCCAATTGTACCTACTCCGTCATAATTTGATAAAAAGAAAGAACAGATGAGATAAATCTAAACACAATGGTCCACTCCTCAAAATGATCAAGTAGTAGTAGTAATATTACAAGTAGAGCAGATTAGTATTTAATGCTTATTGTTTGGAGTGACCCTTTGTAAGTTAAGACAATATATTGTAAGTTATAGTGCCTAAGGTTCGATCATTAAGTCATGTGCAGTAAATTTCAATATCTATAGATCATCTGGTTTCATATCAGCTGAAAATTCAAGAAACCATTTTAATAGGAATTAACTATAGACTTAATACTTAAAGTTTTCAAGTTAATCATTTTCCAAAGAGTAAATTATATTTGAAAATTAAAACTGATAAACAGGATTTTGTTTATATATATATATATATATATATATATATTATATACACACACACACTTTTTTTTCTAGTGCTAAATGCAGTTGGTAAATGACAATGCTCATTTGTCTAAGATCAAGAATATATCACAGAATAAACAACATATACCAAATAAGGGCTTCTCACTAGATACTCATATCTATGCATTTGAAACTATAGGATACACAAATACGATGCTCTTTGAGCACAAATGTACTTAATTCATTTTGCAACCATCTATTTTATAGAGGACCTTGTTTGTTTTTCTTAACTACTTAAGGCGTTATATGGAAAGGAAGTCAGCAATTTGCTGTTTTTCCTCTCACCTTGTTTACTCGGGGATTGTGCAGTTTTTTTTATAAGGTTGAGATGCTAGTTTCATGCCCACCTACTTTTGATTTGGTTTGGTTTGGTTTTATGGCATTTAAACCTTTGTAGGTTATTTAATGCCAAATCCATTTTTATGTAAATAATCAGTTCTATTTCAAACAATTCAGTTTAGTATGAGTACACAGTTTAATTGTCAAAAACGTTTCTATTTCAAACTATTCAGTTTATTCAAGCAGTTATATATAACAATTCAGTTTAGTGTAAGTACAGTTTCAATGTCAAAAACAGTTCAATTTCAAATAATTCAGTTTAGCATAAGTACACAATTTAGATGTAAGTTTGGTTTAATTGTCAAAAACATTTCTATTTTAAGGTTTTAGTTTAATCAAACAATTCAGTTTAGCATAAGTATGCCGTTGGTTCTATTTAACCCATAGATAGGGCCCTATCAGGTGCTACCATGCTGGGCCATAGTGGACCTGGGAACAATAGCAATGAAGGGGTGCTCCGTATTCCCCAAGGCCCCAGTATTACTGGGACCTCACTATCACACTGTTTAGTGTCATATCCAGGACACTCAGTGGGGGGGGGGGGTTTACTCCTCTGCAGAGGTGCTGTCGGTGTATTCTTCAGCCCCAGCCAACAGAGCAATACACAGACTTAAATGTCAAACAGTTTTATTTCAGATAATTCAGTTCAGCACAAATACACAGTTTAAATGTCAAAACAGTTCTATTTTAAACAATCCAGTTTAGCATAAATACACAGTTTAAACGCAAAAATCAGTATAGTGAAAGAAGCGCAGTTTAGATCTATTTAACCCATAGATAGGACCTTTATCAGGTGCTACCACTCCAGGCCAGAGTGGACCTGGAAGCGATGGCAATAAAGCTCCAGCATCACTAGAACCTCACCATCAGATTGTTTAATGTCATATCCAGGACACTCATGGGGGGGGGTCTTACCCCTCTGCAGAGAAGCAGTCGGTGTATTCTACAACCCCAGCCGACTGGGCAACCTGCTTTTGAATTCAAAGGTTTTCCTTCTCCAAGATCACTTGCTTTATAATAACTAATGAGCTTATTCTGCTCTATTTACCCATAGCTAATGGGTGGGGGTAAGGATTCATGCCTTTTCCAAATGTATCATCCAGGATTTCCACCAATAACCGTGTTGCCACATGGAATTCCATTTAAAGAAATAAAAATAAATAAAATAGGGTGATATGCAAAAAGTCTTTTTTCTTTAAGATTATGCAATAAGCTTTACTAACAACCATTTGTATATTAACTTGTCATAAATAGCTAGAAAGCAATGCTTCTGAGCAATAGGTTGCTTTCTCTGAAAGGCATAATTGTTATCTTTCTAAAATCCCCACATGATCAATAATTTACTTCTTGTCACTATTCTATTATTCACCAGACCACAACCCATGCCTATTGTCCTTCCAATCGGACACTCTTAGTGTCACTTGTCCAGCTAATCCGACTGGTGAATAAAAGCCTACGAGATTAAATTCCCTACCTCATTCACTGCAAGATACATAATCTAAGTACTCAACTCAGAATTAAATGATTTCCTTTATTTCAGAAATTTCATGTAGGACCAGCTTTTCCATTAGTAATCTCTTTCAGATAAATTGCAAATCAGCAAGGTTATCTTGTATTGCCTGGATCAAGATAACTTCCAAGGTCATCATTAACTGTCATCCAAATTTAAGACATCTTGCTGTATCTATACCCGCATGGAATACAATGAAACAAAACCTTTTTTTTCTTCTTCTTCATCCTCCTCCTCCTCCTCCAAACATAGCAAAAATGGCTCATTGCATTAAAATGCTTTAGCTTAGATTCTAAAGCAATTTTCAATCCAATTTAGAATTTAGTAATAGTCAGTGGTCTTTATTCATGCTCACTAGAATCATTATAATTTCTCAAACAGTGATTACTATTAAATGCTAATTATAAAATAGTTCCATTTATTATTTCTAATTAATTATAACATAAATTTTATAATTAAGATATGACTCAGTGACTCAACATTGAGTTTAATGACTGTTGAAGGTCTTCAAACAAGTAGCAATAAAAGAAATTTTTAAATCATCCTCATAGGTATTTCTGTAAAAGTGACACTAAATTAGGATATATGCAAATGAGCTAAGAATGCATATGCACGCTTTTTCTAACACTGTATATACTCCATCCCCTGAAACCATCTCTACAAAATAAAATTGGTATCACAATTGAAAAATGACCAAAGATTTAAAAAATGGTACTTGATACCTCCTTGCTTAACTCTCAGCATTATAAGTTACGTATCAAAGGTAAAGTGGAGCGCCCTCCCTTACATCTCTGTGTAGTAGCTATTGAAAAGGGAGCCATCGGGTCGCCCTCAACTACAGTCGCTATCTTTACTTTTTACTTTACATGTATTTACCAACACTTCCACATGGTCATTTTTTAAGCAGAGTTTTCTTAGACTGGTTGCTGTGCCAAGGTTTAAGAGCCCAGTCTGCTCTACTTTGTAGCCATAGCTACAAAGAAAAATAGTTGGATGCATTCTTTTCTCAACAGTATTAGCGCAATGGGTAATGCAAAAAGCCTCATCCAGAATTTGAACTTTTGGTCGCCATGCCCATTTCCTACAATGGTTAGCCATTGAACCACAGGATAATTAATGATTAGTCATATAAACTGGAAATCATTAGAGTGCTATGTTAGATATACTCTTTGTCACATCTCAGTTTGGTTTAATGACACATTGACCCTTTGGTAGGTTATTTCATCCCGAAATTGTTTAAAACTGGAAATAAAAAATTGAAATCCAATTCAGAAAAAGATTTTTTTTTGTAAGATAATTTTGGGCTGGATATTTGAACATATATTGTTTGAGTAGAACTGAATATAGTTATGGTATTTGTGATGTTGAGGTTATATTTTCATGTTAAGTCTAGCTTCTTTTAGGAATTGGATTATTTTACACAATTTGATTTTGAAGAGTTCTTTTAAGTTTAGATCTTTACAATTCAGTAGCATAAATTTCACTGTGTATTGTTCTTCATATCCTCTACATATTGGTGGTTCTTCATTTTTCACAAGATAACAGTGAGTGATCTGAGTATGGCCTATGTGGAGTCTGGCCAATACAACCTCCTATTATTTTTCGGTATCAAGATTGCCATTCTCAAAATGGTAAGTTTGATGCTATGTAGTTTGTTGTCTGACATGGAGCTAGGTAGCTTAGAAAGCACAATGGATTACTTAGCAGTGGCTATTTGGGTAGTGTGTTACCATAGCAAAAATATTCAGCTATGACTCTTCTTTCTAGCCTCACACTTAACATTTTTTTGAATGGCCCTCTCATTTATAGTTTAACCCAAGAACAAAAGCAACAAAAAAAAATTATCAAATCTATTCTTCATGATTACTTGGATTGGTTTATTTTGTATCAACTCTTATCATTATCAAGTCTGCTTGACAACATTGAATTCCTTGACTTTCTCTCACTATTTGTCCCTATCATTCTAGGGTAGTTTTCTAGACTGCATCCAGTGTCTGCACAAAGCAGATTTAAGACTTTGCTGGCCAGAAAAAAACTGACGTAACCATGTCGACAACCATAAGAGAACATCACGTTTGAGTTAATCTCTACTTCTTCAGCAGTGCTCTGCATGTCTTATCTTATTTAGATGGTTTCTGAAGCAGGTGGGTGTG